>SNQN01000984.1:29209-111281 GCA_008642245.1 Bassia scoparia
AATAAAATAATATAAGTGTTAGCCTTTAGTTTTAATGCAAGCCCCTAATAATTTCAAAACCATCATGCGCACCAAAATAATCGTTTAAGCAAGTCAATGAAAGATCAGAATTTTGGAACAGTCATGTTCTATCAGCAAAATAATTGTCAGCCAAGAATCTCCCTATTCTTATCTAAAACTTAGTTACATATCATAACTAATATAGAAAAATAAATCAATAATTGAATCTCGATATGTATTCTCTATTTCCTAATCTTTCATTATATATATGCCACTATTAGTACATTGTATATCAATAATTCATTGAAAAATACGAAAAAAAAATGGATATGCCACCTTCTGATACGAAGGTTGTTTAATTTGCTTGCTTAAGCACAAAGTTTGTGAAGATGATTGCGAATACTTGCCTCTTGTTCCAACAACCAAAGTGGGGAAAATATTTGGTAATGGAACTTAATTTATTGGAGCTGACACATTGGTTAGATGATGGAAGCAGTGATCTATCAAACAAACGTTGCGACTGCGCAAGTATTCTTCAAAGAAGCGTAATTGCGCCCATAGAATCCATGTACTAGTGCTTACTGTGTTGGTTATATCATGCTTACAAATGAAGACCTTCAAGAAGAGCTCGAATTTGAAGATTCAATCGAGGCTTCAAAATGTAACAATGCTTGTGATAAAATAACGACTCTCTTTGAACGTAAGGAAACGTCTAATATAACATATGTTCTTTAGGTGACCTTGAATTGTCTCTTACTTAAGTAAAATAAGGAATAATAATGAATTGATGTACCTAATAGTTTGTATTAGATAATAATTTGTTTCTAAACCTTTGATAATCTTGATATGGAGAGTGATGTGATCCCTTTTAATTTTCCCCTAGTTGGATAAATTATGTTATTTAATTGATAATGGTATCCTGTACTTTGTTTTTATAAAACAGTTTGACCCAATTCAAAATATACTTCTTCATCAAATTAGATGTTTAATATATGTACTTTTCTTATTGCGGCCGCAAAATAATATTTTGAATGCTATCATACAATACTTGTCGTTTTGAATATTCATTATATGCGCTGCCAATTCTCCATTTGAATGAGATTTATTTTGTGAGCTAATATTTTGGCTTAATATAAACTTTTGATGTTTTTTGATTTGGGAAAACTATGATCTCTGCCCCCTTGATGGTCTATAATTATTTATAATGAAACTTTTTTCCTCAAAGTTTGGACCTATTTAATGTTGTTGTTTGATGGTTATTGTGTTGTTGTTGTGCTGCTGTTGGTCCTATTGTCTTTTATTATAATTTGTTTTTAAACTATTATTTTTCTTGATTTGGAAAGACCGTGATCTCTTTGGTATGTTTTTCCCTGATGTTAGTGATAAAATTTATGTTCTAATTTATAGATAATAGTTTTTGTGTCTTTTACAAAGATTTTCTGGTCCAAGTCAAACTAATACTTTTCTTCAGGTGTTACACCGTAAAAATGTTAATGCCCTCGTTGTTGCAAAACTCCACAATGCTAAATGGAAGCTATCCGCCATTAGCCCTATATATCCTCCATCCTAAGCATTAACCACCGTTGGGTTATCCACACACGCGGATCCAAGGTCTCTCTATTACCGTTTGACTTCCTACCATACCGAATTAGGCCAAGTGTCAACAAGTAATCATGCACTCGTAATCTAATCTATCACGAGTCTTTCTAGCGAATCAAGAAGATTTGATACAAATACTGTTCAAAAAAGTATTATTTGAAATAATTTTGAGCAAAAATCTCCTGTGTCTACTCCAAACTTGGTACAATATCATAAACAAAGGAATAAATAATATTTGATCTCATCATTTACTCTAATGCCCAAACCTTACATTATATTTGTGCCATTCATCATCTTTCACTACATTGCATATTAAATAACATCATTAGAAAAAAACTATAAAAAATGGATATCCCACCTCTTGGTTGTGAAGTTGTTTAATATGCTTGCTTAAGCATAAATTTTGTGAAGAGTTGATTGCGAAAAATAGCTTCTTTCCACGACAACACAACAAGAAAATAACCATTTACGACCGCCTTTAAACAGTTTAAAAACACGAAAAGTCGTAAGTAATTTATTTGTCGCGCTTATGCGGTAAATGGTCCGGGAATACTTTGACTAAATAACAATTACCGACTTAAAAGCGATCGGTAAATTTTACGACCACCAAATACAATTTACCGCCAATATTTAATTCAGATGGTTAATACAGTGACTGAAACAGACAATATTACTGAGCGTTAATATCGGTAAATGTACTTTATAATTTTGTTTTATGAGCATTGAATGATCACTAAAAATATTTCATTTTATTTTTTTCGACCTTAGCTGTCGATAAATGAATAGTCAAATAAAAAAATGAATAAAATGAACTTGCAGTGCAAATGCTTGTTCCATTTATCAACAAATGAAAATAATATAATTTATAATCTAATAATCATACAACTTATTGCAATATAAATTTAATACAAATATGAATTCTATAATTACTAAGAATGCACCTTTCAAAAATTCAAGTCAAAAAATATAAAAAAAGAAGAAAAATCAAAAATAGAAAAATGTGAAATTCTTCGAAAATTTCAAAAAAAAAAATCTAAATAACAAAAAGGAAATTCAAGATTAAAATATCCGAAAATAAAGCAAAAATAAAATGAAAATTTAATTATAAAAGTAAAAAAGAAAAAACAACATTTGAAAGAAAAAAAAACAAATTTATGATAAAATGGGAAGAAAAAAAATGTCAAAGATTCTAGTATTTGATAAAAAAGATCATGAAAAAATGAGGAAACTAACCTTACAAGGTGGTCGTGTAAGAGAACGAGAAGCAACAGTTACGAAGATGTATCGACATTGGTGACGGGGGGTGGTCGTGGAGCGAGAGATGTTTTGATCTGGTGTGTTGAGGAAAGAATAACATAAGAAAAGTTGGTGAAATGAGAGAGAAAATGAAAGTAAGATGAAATAAGGAGAAAGAAAAGGAGAAAGGACGGAATTGAACAGAAGGAAAAGAATGACGAGAACATAATAAATAAGGATTTAGAGAAAAAGTAAGTGAGGGGTAAGTGGTAAAAAAAAAAAATCAAAACTAAAAAAATCTAAAATAACGAAAAAGGAAATTCAAGATTAAAATATCCGAAAAATAAAGCAAAGAAACAAATGCAAAATTTAATTAATAAAAAGTAAAAAAGAAAAACAAACATTTGAAAGAAAAAAAACAAAATTTAAGATAAAAAATACCAAGATTGTAGATTTGATAAAAAAAACATGAAAAAATGGAAAACTAACCTTACAAGTGGTCGTACATAGAGAACAAGAAGCAACAGTTATGAAGATATATCGATGTTAGTGACGGTGGTGTGGTGCATGGAGGCGAGAGATGATTTTGATCTGGTGTGTTGAGGTACGAAGTGAGGAAAGAACACATAAGGAAAAGTGGGTGAAATGAGGAGATAGAAATGAGAGGAATGAAATAAGGAGAGAGAAAGGAGAAAGGGATGGAATGAACAGAAGGAAAAGAATGACAGAACATATAAAATAAGGAGTTAGGAGAAAGAGTAAGTGGGTAAGGTGGTAACTAGCTTTGTAATGAGAGAATTAAATATGGAGTATGAGTCATCAGTTAAGTAGCCTACATGAGATATTTTTTAAAAAGGAAAAATTCATGATTTCACCGTTCAATTATCATTCAGTAAAATTAAATGAGGGATGTTAATTATCGTCTGTAATATAAAACGGTTGGTAAAATCTCTAAAACAATTGGTAATTACCTTTTAAATTAAATTTAGAACTGTCGGTAATAGTGATTTTACTGCTCGTTTTATTGGCGGTCTTGAAATTTTGCCGTTAATAACATGAATTCTTGTTGTGCAAGTGGCAAAATTTTGGAATGACACTAATGTTATTTGGACTTAACAACATCATTAGGATGACGGAAGCAGTGATACCTCACAGAAAAGTGAAGACTCTTAATGAAGAGATCGAAAGTGGTGTGACTACTACAACTATTCCGAAAGAAGCCGAATTGTTCCATAGTGATCTTGTATACGGTGCTACTAACGTGGGTATATCACTACTTAACAAAGTGAAGAATCTTGAAGAAGAGATCGAAAGTGTGAAGATTCAAATTGAGGCTTACAAGCGCATGAATGCTGTGAAAAATAATGAGTCTTCCTTAAATGTAGGAGAAACGATTAATAATAATATCATGTTCCATAGGGTGATCTTCAATTGTCTCTTACTTTATGTCAAAATAATGAGAATCAAATTGAAAATTTGATGCAAGTATAGTTAGTATGTATCACATAATAATTTGGTTTATTAAAACTTTAGATGTACTTGATAGGGAGAGAGACAGGAGATCTCTTTTTTTAACCCTTTATTGGATTAAATTATGTCATTTAATGACAAATGTTACTCCGCATTTGTAGGTTTTAAAAAGTTTGGTACCAATTCGAAATAGTACTTCACTTATCAAAGTTAGATATGTCAATATATTCATTCTTTCCTGCAATTGATTGCTCACTCAAAATCTTATAATATAAATACAACCGCGCAAAATTGTTGTTGGTTATCTTTAATGTGAGCTAATTTCTCTTCTGGAAATAGCATTTTGTTGTTTATTATTATTTTTTTTGCTGTTGTTATTTTATAAATACAAGAGTAGCCATCTATTAGATCAAAATTTTCTAAATACAACTTATAATTGCAAATTTGATTCCAAAATATTTTCTAATAGATAATAGTTTGGGTTATTAATACATTTAATTTTCTCGATATGGAGAAAGACTGACGTCTTTTTTGGTATGGTTTTCCCCGTGTTGCATAAAATTATGTTATTTAATCAAAAATGTTTTTTTAAGTTATTTAATCAAAAATATTTTTTTGTTTTCAAAAATTTTGGGACCAATTAAAAATATTACTTCATTCATCAAAGTTCAATCTATTGATATTTTGTTCCTTTCAATTGGTTGCGCACACAATAATTATTATTTTAAATACTACCACGTAAACTAATGGTTTATGTTCGTGTTAGAGATCTATTAAAACTATCCAGGTGCATTGTCGGTTATGTGTGAGTTTTAGATTCATTTGGGTTGGATTAGATCCTTAATTACAATTTTACATGAGTTAAAATATGAGTTTTCAATATTAGGCATAGTAAGTCCCCGATCCTGTATTGGGTCAGGCCAAGTGTCGCCTAAGGGCATCTTGAACTGACAATCTGACCTCACAGACCAACATGAGTTATTTTGGCACATTTAGTCCTCAGTTATATGCATCCCGAGAAACTTTTGAAGAGGTCACCCATTCTAAGACTACTCCTAGTTGAGCAGTCTTAATTGCGAAGTATCTTAGCTTATGAGCTCTATAAAAGAAAGATGCATCGTGTTGACATTAGTAACAATCCTCTTAAACCTTTATCATGGGTGTTAGAATCATCCTTACATATGGAATATAATGCCCTCGTTGCACTCGGAAACTCCACGATGCTGAATGGAAGCTAGTCACATAGTCCGATATAATTCCGCTTCGTTAAGTGCCAAACCATTGCACTATATTATGGACGTGGTTGTAAGGTCGCTTTGATACCAATTGTAACATCTCAACTCCACACCACATCAGGCCAAGTTTCAACAAAGGGCATCATGCTCTCGTAATTTGACCTTACAAGCCAACACACGTCTTTCCAGCAAATCAAGAAGATTTGGATAAAACTTATGTTCAAATAGTAATTAAATTTTGACAAGAATTTTGAGCAAAAATTTATTACCAACTGTAAGCGGTTAGTAAATGGTCATCGGGAATACTTTGGACTAAATAACAAATTACCAACTAAAAGACGGTCGGTAAATTTTACCAACTGTCAAATGCAAATTTACTGACCTATATTCAATTTAGATGGTAAATACTAAGGCTGTTCATATCGGATAATCCGACCCGATTTGAAATTTCGAATATCCGAAAATTTCGGATCAGTATAATCCCGATTCGAATATTTAGGATATCCGAAATTTCGGATATTCGTTGATCCGCTTTTTTGGGTTTTATTTGAAATATTTTTTTTGCCTTTGTTACTTTGCTAAAATACTAATATTAATTTTAAAAAATAGAAAATAAAGATACTTACTACTTTACTAGTTTGTACAAGTATAAACTACACTGTAAATTAACAACAAAGACAACTAGTAGTAAATAAAAAAAAATCATTTAATAAAAAACACTGTATAATCAATCATGGTTGATTGATTATCGTCAAATAAAATCTCATTAGGGTAGTGACATCATCAAGCGACAAACAAGATTTATAGTAATAATATTTATAAAAGTCAAAGAAGACCAAATAACAATCATAAATTCAAAATAACATGCCGTATTGCAGTAGGTTGTAGGTTGGTGAGTTCCAGGGCCGGCCAAGGGCATGCGCGAAGGAACAGGGCCTCACATAAATAGGGGGCCCAAGTGAACTTCTAAATAATTATATATTAAATGGCTTAAAAGACATAATCTTCATTCTAGCTTAGTGGTTCCACATTACTATTCAAACCGAAGGGTTTGGGATTCAAATCTTGTGCTTAACAAGTTGCTTGTTTTAATTTTTTTCCCCAAATCCAACGCCATGCACTTCCATTAATGCTACTCCCAATAAGTATAAACTTTATGTCTTTGAATGTTTACCGATGTCTGATGGTGTATATTAAAATAAATATTCCTTGATCAACTTATGTATATTCTTAAATGTTTAATAGGGAGTACTTTTAAACATAATAAAACTTAAAAAGGGCCCAAATTTATAAAATCGCACAGGGCCTCAAATGTCGTTGCCCCAGCCTTGGTGAGTTTTGATGTGTTGGTAGCACTTTGATGTAGCTTCCTTGATATGGTGGCCAATTCTGATGCGGTGCCGCGGCGGAGTGAGTGGTGACTAGTGAGAGTTCGGATGTGTTGGGCCCAAGTGAAGCCCACAGCCCAAAATTTTTAATTTTCGGATATTTGAAAATCTGGAAAACGCGATCCGAATCCGATTTGTAAATTTTCGGGTATTTGATCTGAAATATTCGAAATCTAAAAATCGGATCGGATATCCGAAAAACGGATCGAATCGACCGGATCACGGATCGGAAAAACGGATCGAATTTTTTTGAACAGTCCAAGTAAATACTGATGACTCAAAACAGATAGAATTTAAAATTTTGTTTTAATACTCGAGCGTCAATGGTCGGTAAATGTATTTTAAAATTTTGTTTTAATGACCATTGACAATCACTAAAAATATTTTCATTTTAAATTTTTTTCGATCGTTCGCTATTGATAAAATGAAATAACAAAATAAAAGTTTGAATAACATAGAAACCAACAACGCAAATGCTTTGGTTCCAATTTTATTCAACCAAAAATAATGAAAGATAAGAGACAATAATTTCAGAGAATTTGATAATTTCATACAACTTACTTCAATAATAAATTGAATACAAAACTGACATTTCTATAATTACTAAGAATATACCTTTCAAAAATTGAGTTTCTATTAAGTAGCGTATATCTAAATTACAATGTAACCGAGCATCTATATTCCATTGCTTGCTCTTCATACTTGGATTCACTCTACAATAACTATAGATCTACAACAAATTAGAAAATGAAATAAAAATATTTGAAAGAAAAATATAAAATAAAATAAAACTAAATCCAAAATAAAAAAATATATAAATATCAAATTAGAAAAATTAATTTTATATCTAAAAATTCAAAATCAAMAAAAGAGAAGTTCTAAACAACCAATACTAGAATAGAAGAACATTTGTTCAAAAACTTAAAAATAAAGAGCAAAAATCAAGATATAGTAAAAKCTTGAAATCCCAAAAATTTAAAAAACTAAAACAACGAAAATATGAAATTCAAGATACAAAAATCCGAAAACAAAAGCAAAGAAACATTTTTTTTTTTAAAAAAAAAGTAAAAACAAACATTTAGGAGAAAGATAAACAAAATTTAAGATAAAAATGAGAAGAAAAAAATGTGAAGAAAAAAAATGTGAAGATTATAGATCTGAAAAAAAAACAATCCGAAAAAAATGAAAAATTAACCTTACTAGTGGTGGTGCATAGAGAACAAGAAGCAGCGATGACTAGGAAAACGTTGGTGACAGTGTGTTATGGCGGGAGATGGTTCTGAGCTGGTGTGTTGAGGTACGAAGTGAGGAGAGAACATAAAGAAAAHAGGGTGAAGTGAGGGGYGAAAAATGAGAGGAATGAAATAAGGAGAGAGAAAGGAGAAAGGGATGGAATGAAGAGAGGGAAAAGAATGAGGGAGCAAATAAAATGAGGAGTCAGGAGTAAGAGTAAGTGGGTAAGGTAGTAACTAGCTTAGTAAGGAGTGAATTAAATATGAGTCATCAGTTAAGTCGCCTACATGAGATATTTGAAATTAAAATAGATTTGACCGACTGTCTTCGGTCGGTAACTTTTTTCTAAAAAGAAAAATTCATGATTTCACCGTTCGATTATCGGTAGATAAAATTAATTACCTACCATTAAATTCATGATTTCGAAATTACCCACCAGCTGAATACCTACTACAGTGTACCTACCATTAGCGGTAGGTAATCGCTGTACCTACCGTTTTTCGCAAATTACCTACCACTTTTAGCGGTAGGTATTAAGCTTATTTCTTGTAGTGATTAAACGACGGACGTTAATTTTAGTCTGTAGTATAAAACATTTGGTAAAATCTTCAAAATGAAAGGTAATTACCTTTAAATTTAGAAGGATCGGTAATAATGATTTTACCGGTCGTTTATTGACGATTAGTGAATTTATCGTTGCTGGCATGAATTCTTGGTTTGCAAGTGGGAAAATTTTGGAATGACAATTATTACATTATTTAGACTGAACAACATCATTAAGATGATGGAAGGAGTGATACCTTGCAAAAAACTTGTGACTGCCGCAACTATATATTCTAAAAGAAGACGGATTAAGCCATAGTGATTCTGTATATGGTGCTACTAGTGTGGATATATCATTGTTTAACAAAGTGAAGACTCTTGAATAAGAGATCTAAAGTGTGAAGATATAAATTGAGGCTTGCAAGCGCATGATTGCTGTGAAAAAAAATGAGTCTTCTTTAAACGCAGGAYAAACGACTAATAATAATCATGCTCCTTAGGGTAATTCTGAGTTATCTCTAACTTTATGTCAAAATAATGAGAATGAAATTGCAAATTTGATTACCAAATTGTTTGTATCACATAATAAAATTAGGGTTATTAAAACTTTTGATGTACTTGAAATGGAGAGAGACAGGTGATCTCTTTGGTTTACCCCTTTTTGGATTAAAGTATGTTATTTAATGACAAATGTTACTCTGTATTGTTTATAAAAAGTTTGGGACCAATTTGAAAAAGTACTTTACTTACCAAAGTAAGATCTGTTAATATATGCATTCTTTCATTGCAATTGATATGCATGATTGCTCACTCAAAAAATTATAATTTACATAGTAATGCACAAACTTGTTGTTCATTATTGTACGGGGGTGGGACGTCATCGGACCGGATCAGATCCTGTCCCTCGACATTGAGGATTGTGGATACTTGAAGTCAAATAGAGGAAGTCGTCACCGCACTCCTTTCGGAGAGCTGCGGAACCCATTTTAAGCCTTGCCCGCATAGTGCATGCAAGGCCAGATCTCCATTGTCTAGTCGTGCACCGAGGTCATGGATTCGGGGAAGAAGGTAAGGGCGAAGTAGTCCCCCCCCCCCTTCCCCCGATCTAGCGGCCTCTACTCGGTCTCATTGCAAATTCACCAAATGTAACATTGAATAACAAGGAACAACCATATTTCCGTATTAATCCTTAGTACCATAAAGGTTAATCTAGGTGGGTTTGATTAGTGCATGTAAAGACTAATTAATTGTTGTCTGTTGTAGCCCTTAACTCACTTCACAATATCACTTGTAGATTGTGAGGTAAGTAGGCGTCTTCTTTATGCTACTCAGGATGGCGCTCCCCTAATGTGAATGGTCCGTCCTCCTTCGAACACGTCCGTGCACCTGCAAAGATTTAGAAATTAACCGTAAGATTAAGGTGTTTTCAATGATTACACTATGATAAGCACATTCCCCCATGAGGGGCATTTATAGATCTTTGGGGTAAGCACTTAGCTAATCATATTGTGCCAAGTGTCACGATCCCATTCCATCTTAGGAAAATTTCCCATCCCATGTAGGGTTTGGATCGATTCGTCTTTATTAGACTTGCCATTATAGGCATTAGCCATTAATGACACGTAACCTTTTAGCCCTTAGGCGTATATAAGGCACGTGCCCTTAAGGCATCCCACGTGGGGTGTACGTGTCTAGCCACTTGAGGCTTGGACACATCATTTGCCCCTCAAACCATCCCATTGAGCTTACTTGATGAAGTTGGTTTGTCCTTATTTAGGCATAGATCACTCTTTTGTCAAGACTCCTTGAGGTGGACAATACACTTACCTAACATGTTGGGCAATTTTCGGACTAATACCTAGCATTTCCTCGACAGTGAATGCAAAGACATCCTTGTATTCTTTTAGTAAAGTTTTGATCTCCTGACCAACCGAAGTTTTGGGAACTTGCCCTACTTTAACGGTGCGGTCAGGTTGAGACTCGTCTAATACAAAGTTCACGGGTATCTCATTTCCCGGTGTCGGCTTGGAAGCCACTTGATAAAGCCCGTGAATTGCCATTGCTTCATGGTGTGCACCATACACCATCATTACTTCCCCTAATTTCTGCTTCTTGCTTGCCTTTGATCCATCTATATCAGTTGTTTCATTCTTGTCCTTGCCCCCAGCAAGTGGCTTGATAGTGGTAAGGTTGCACTCTCTAGCCAGTTACTGATCACCATGAACGGAGGCAATCGATCCTATCACAAACAAACTTCATTAACATCAAAAGCGTCACAATTACATAGTTAGCCTGGTTTAGTGTGGGACATCCAAGTATGATGTTATAGGTTGATGGATTTTTCACAACTAGGAACTTGACTTTCATATGTCGACATTGGTCGCCTCTACCCATCCAAAGGTCCAGTGTGACCGCTCTGACCGGGTGAATCACTTCTCCAAATCCAATGATAGGGTTGTGCACCCTTACAAGCGAACTATAATCATACTTTAGCTTGTTTAAACACTCAAATCTAATTATTTCAGATGAGCTCCCCGTGTCTATGTGTATCCGCCGCACCCGTTTGTTGGCTACCTTGAGTTCCACTGCCAATGGGTCATCATGTAGGGTAATTAGTGGACCTCTATCCTTTTCACACACGAAGACATCTTGGAACACATCTTCTAGGTTTTCCTCGGACTTCATGGCCTGACCCGAACTCCTTACATAATCTCTCTAGCCCTCATAGTAGGACCACCGGAGGCAAAGCCTCATGACATCATGTGTACTGAAATAGTACCGGAGTCTCCACTATGGAGGCTCTGTTCTCTTGGCTTCTTAGCCTTCAGTGTGTCAACTTCCTCAATGCTCCTCACAAAGTGTTTGGGTAACTCATCCTTGAGGGCTAAGGCATCTAGGGCCTTTTTCATATTGAAACAGTCGCTAGTCTAATGTCTAATGTCTTGGTGAAATTTACAATACTTGTTTGGGTCTCTCTTTTCTTTCTCCTTCCAGATAGGAGGAGGGTCATCAATCTTAACTTTCTTCCTCACTTCAAGGTAAACTTGATAGAGGTCTTTGGTGTACTCAATCTTTGGACCACTGTCCCAACTTCTCTTTTTCCTTTCTTGGAAATTCTTATGACTTTGAGAGATGTTCCATGTGCCTTGCCTTTTCTTGTCATTTCTATCATCTCTATCGTTGTTCTTGTGAGAAGGGTTTTGTGAATGGTGTGATTGTCCATGTCTCTCTTTGCCTCTGGTCACGACACATATCTCCTTTACTTGCATGTAGTCTTCGGCCTCTCTCAAGACCTCCTTTAAGTTTGTACATTTCTTCCTGATCAGTTCAAATTTAAAGTGATTACCATCAAACAATCCTCGGTAGAAGTTATCCATGATCACCTCATCGAACTACCCCGGGATTTGGAGAGTCTCATTGTTGAATCTCCTCACATAACTTCTTAAACATTCATTCTCTCTCCGGTAGATATTCCCCAAGTGTATACTACTCTTGCGTTCTTGACGATTAGCCATGAAATGATGGAGGAAGAGTATGCATAGTTCTGAAAAGTTGTTAATACAACCGGCTGGTAGCCCACTAAACTATTTTTGCGCAACTCCTTTGAGAGTTGCGGGAAAGTAACTACACCAAGTGGCATCGTTAGCTTGTGTAGTGAGCATCAAGTGCTTATACATTGCACAATGGTCATCAGGGTCAGATTTTCCATCATGTTCTTTCATAGTAGGGCATTTCACCTTAGGCATTCGTAGGGAAAGTATAATTGCAGAAGTGAATGGAGTGGTTTGATACAAGGAGATAGAACGCAGCTGGTCACTGAGTTGGCCGCTCATTCCATAGGCTCTTGTTTGGGGTAGCCCTTCGTCATGACGCGAAATCAGAACATGTGGTTCCTAGAATGAATAATCTCTAAACATCCTCATCGAATGAGAGACATCAGAGCAAAGGGGTGTAGATCCTGTTACCGAGTGCTCTCTCGATTGTTCATTCAACTCTTGAATGCGCCTCTCCAATCTCTTCTTGTCTAAAATGTGTCTCACATCATTCTTAGTAGCATCTGCCCTTTTCTTTTCAATGAATACCCGTATATCCCTAGAGGCCTGACCGCTTTGAGATGATTCAACCTCATCTTCCATGTTCATACTTGGTGGGTTCTTCTTCTTAACCGCTTTCCCCGGGCGGCTATGTGATGCTTTGATTTTCAAAGGGACAGGCTTGGACACCCTGTGTCCTGATCTTGCCCAGCCACCTGTCTTGCAGGTCTTTTCAGAAAACTTGGTGGACTTAGTCGCCACCTTGCCTTTCTTGGCTTCTCTCAACCGTTGTTCCTTCTCAGCCTTAAGGGTCTTGTTATCCTAAGTCAAGGAACAAATACGCTTGTGCAACTCTTCAAACCCCTTCTTGTTTTCATCTTGCAAAGTCTTCTTACTACAAATCCTTGTTCCAACATTTCGTGTGTAATATATTCCATTCCTTCACTTCCCTCATCGAGATCTAGTGGTTGCTCTTCCTCCTGTGGATTTGTTTGACCTTCATGAGAGGGAGGAGTCTCATCATAGAGTTCCCTCATTCGAGACTTAATTGCTTGGCCTAAGTCCTGAGCCTTGGTGGGCTTACTGAGACTCTTTGCAACTTCCGTTGGTTTACTCTTAGTGGTTTCTGGTTTCTTGCTTTGGATCTTGGATCCCTCATTTACATTGGATTGCTTTGGCTCGTTGCCTTTTCCAGCCTCAGCCATACTGATCGAATACCCTATCTTCCTCACATACGGCGCCAACTGTTGTAGCCCTTAGCTCATTTCACAGTATCACTTGTAGATCGTGAGGTAAGTAGCTAGGCATCTTCTCTATGCTACTCAGGCTGGCGCTCCCCTAACGTGAATGGTTCGTCCTCCTTCGAACACGTCCGTGCACCTGCACAAATGAGAATAATCCTTATAGGATTATCTCCCCTCCAATGCATAAGTATGTGTATTAGAGGGGGTAATTAAGCAAGTAAGCAAAGATTTAGAGATTAACCGTAAGATTAGGGTGTTTTCAATGATTACACTATGATTATCACATTTACCCATGAGGGGTATTTATAGATCTTTGGGGTGAGCACTTGGCCAATCATATTGTGCCAAGTGTCATGATCCCATGCCATCTTAGGGAAATTTCCCATCCCATGTAGGGTTTAGATCGATTCGTCTTTGTTAGACTTGCCATTATAGGCATTAGCCATTAATGACATGCGACCTTTTAGCCCTTAGGCGTATATAAGGCACGTACCCTTATGGCATCCCACATGGGGTGTACGTGCCTAACCACTTGAGGCTTGGACACATCATTGTTGCTTTGAATTAGGTCAAGATTCAAGGTGCCTACACCAATTTGTCTGTGATTATCTTATTAGGCGTGACAAACAATTAATAGGTCTTTAATTAGCAAAATAAAGGTGATTAGAAAAATATATACATGAATAAGAATAAGAATGTACATGAAATAAGAAGAAGAATATACAAAACTTACCTCGAATCGCTATCCAAAACTAGACAATAACAAAAGTTAGATGTGAAATCGAATCGCTATCGTAAATCGCTATTTACATAATAAAATCAAAGAAAAGAAAAGAAAGAAAAATAAAAATGAAAGGGAGAAAGGAGATGATTTCTATGAGTTTTGTGGCCTCATAGATTATACCAGACGATGCGTGGTCGAAACAATCCTCAAACAATTGCCTTGAATGCCTAAATCTCTTGTATTGAATGTGTTTAAAGGTGTTTTGAATTTTGAAGACTTTTAAAAGAGTTTTGGAATTGAATTAGAATTGAAATTGTAGTGTTTTACGGAGTGTTTTCAGAGAAAATGTCGTCGTGGATTCGTTAGAACTCCGATCGAATTGAATGAAACAAAAGCCAAAGAGTCCTATTTATAGCCCTCTCTCATGTGGGAGCATGTGAGGTGGACATAATTGCGCCCAAGTGGGTGTAATTCTGCCCAAAACATTGCCCTTTTTGCGAAGATTTTCTTGGCTTTTTTAGTTGATGCGTATGAATTGATATATCTTCTGATTTTTATTTTATTTTGGCCTATTGATATTTTATTCTCAAGGATATTAGGAAATCTTGGGCAGCAAGCCTCGCTTTGGGAGCTCCCGAAACAAGTCGTTTCACTCGGGTGCGTGTTTTTTCTTTGGAAATTCATAATTAATTTTCTACAAGTCCAAAAATAATCATGGGAAAAAAAATCCACAATAAAATATTGTGCCTTATGTTAAAATTTTGTGAATTTTGAAATTGCTTTGATAATTTAAAAAATGTTTTAAATTCAACAAATTGCTGAAGATTCCAAAAAAAGCCAAAATTGTATAGAAAAACTCAGAAAAAATATGAAAATTTCTATAAAAATGTCTAAAAATAAGTTTAAATTATTTGAAAAATAAAAAATATTTTTAAGGGTGTTTTGGGCAAAAATAGGTGCTCTGGCTTTGCGAATTGTGACTCTATGACATTTTTTTAGCCAATTATTCTTAAAAATTGGATCAATTGTAATGTGGTATAGTAATATCATTGGCTTTAATGAGGTGTCAAATGTAGGTATCTACAATTATCTTCAACTAGTCTTATATCCCGTGCAATGCATGGGGTTTATTTCTATAACTTGTTAATGTTATTATTTTCTAGCCATCAAACAAAGTGTTGCATACTATAAGTTTAAATTTTCATAATAGCTTTTGAGGGGAGAAATGTAAGAGTTTATAGAAGTCGAAAAAGTTGATTAAGATATTGTTAACTCAAATTTTAAAAATGTTTTACATTTATATTATTATTAATTATTAATTATTATTTTTTATCCCAAAATATTTCAATTTTAGAAATGACACTTGGCATCATGAGATTTTTGAAGACATGACACTTGGCATAATGTTGTTTGGGTTTTTGTTTTTAAATATTAGTATAGATAGCTATGCGCAATTTTTTCTTTTGTAAATGGCGGTTAGTTGTTAATTATTATTTTTGTTGTTGCTGTTATTTTAAAAACACAAGAGTAGCTATTTATTAGATCAAATTTGTTTGAAATTGTAACTTATGATTGCAAATTTGATGCCAAAATAGTTTGTAACAAATAATAATTGGGTTATTAATACATTTGATGTTCTTGATATGGAGAAAGTAGAGGTGATCATGGGTCGGGCCGGGCTTGGCATGTGATATTAGGCCCTTTAATCGGGCTGGGCCGCGCTTGGAATCGGGCCTAATATTGTTGCCCAAAGCCCGAAAAATTGGAGCGGGCTTGGCGGGCTTTTCYGGCTTTTTCGGGCCGGGCCCAAAATATTAACTAAAATGCACAAAAAGTGATGATCAAAGCCCACCAAATTTTCGGGAAAATCGAGCCCGGCCCGATTTCGGGCCGAAAAATCTTGTACGAAGCCCGCTAAATTTTCGGGCCAGTTCGGGCCTAGCCCGCYGGCCGGGCTTGTTTGATCACCTCTAGGAGAAAGTAAGACTGATGATCTCTTTGGTACAGTTTTTCCTATGTTGCATATTTTTTTGATGAGAAAAGATGATTTTATTCTAATAGGAGCCTTCTCGGCATCTACATCATCAATAGAATAGAAATAAAAAAACACTTAAAATACAGAAACGGAAGCTATAACCACAATAACTAAACTTTAATTAATCTTATCAAGCTGAACTCCACAAAAGTGAATACAATCATGTAAACATGATAGAATATTGATGCCAACGCATCTTTCAACAAAATCTTCACCCTATTGTAGATCTTATGGCAAAAGTAATCGCCCCTTAGATCAAACCCTTATTAATCGACTTCATCTTTCCTGGATTAAGAATACCACATAAAACAAATAAAAAAACAAAACAATTTAAAACTTTGACAAAGAAGATGACTGTCAAAACGCCCAAGCCAAAACACCTTTGTAACACCCCAATAATTCTCCATTGTACCTGTGAAATATTAAGCCGAAAATACGGAGAACTATTGGCATGCCACTGCCACGTGTTAAAATGTTTAGGCTAAATAATATTTTACAGCGGAAATAAAAGATAGAAAATAGTTCAAACCAAAGTGTTAAAAAATCTGAAATATAAAAATTCATTTGACAAGTTGGAATAATCAAGGCCCTTATTCGCAAATTACGGTAAATCCCTTTTCAAACATAATAAACTCGAAATAATAAAATCATTATGTAAGTTTCACGATGCAAGAACAAATTATTTAAGTACGATCGGCTCTCCACTCATCCCAACCATCCAAGGCTAGTCACCTGGTTGCAAATCCTGTAAAATGTCTGCTCCCCATAATTTCAAAGTGAAATAAAGATCATCACAGGTCCACCAAAAGAAGAAAATGTGGACAACACACAAAACACAAAAATACGCAATCGGCAAAGCTGAGTACATACAACATACGAAGACAGGAAAACGTACGGACAACATCTCCCCTAAAAACTGGACATACCGAGTTACGACACCTGTTTAGAAACAAAAGAAAACCCAATTGTGGTGTTCATAACCACTTAACAATATTATACATATACAGCTGATACCAGACTCAAACCAAAACCATCAACTACATATTACATACTGCTGCTCCAATACAACACAATCCCAAAATCCTCAACTGCTCCTTTTAACTCGATTGTACCTGCAAAATAACTTACTCGACTCTAATACATGACTCAATACATTCTATTACATTTGTTATGATTTGAGCAACAGACAAGGTTGTCCTCAACCCATGTTCACAGTTTAGGGACATCAACCAAACACCAAGTGTCATCAGACACCAGATGCCACAACCCCATGCCTCTCCGTCGAAAGGCATCAAAATGGTGAATGGGCGCGACTCCGTCACCGAAGCTAGTGAGATCTCAACTAACCCCCTATCAGATATTAAATATCCAAAATGATAGTAGTAAGAAAAACCTGAAGAGGGACGTGTTGATCAAACAGCCCTCGAAAGGAAGCGAATCAAATCGCAACCCCAACCCCTGATTGTCAATACTCCAGATGTGCTCCAATCCAGAGTTTTATTGCTCATTCATATTTTATTATTTAACTGTTAATTATTGACAAGTTCATATGACTCACAAACAAGACCACTAACACATACCAATTATTTTAGCACAAACCATTCCTTTAATTAATAAACCTGTTGGACAAGCCAACTAACCTCGTCATTAAGACTTGAATACTTCCCTTTACTCAACTCACACATTAAGTCATGATCGAGTAATAAAATCACCTCATGGAGTAAGTTACACTTAACTCCACTTGAATTCAACCATGCATCAAAATTTACCTCATGAAGCAAGTGATACTTGACTCCACTTAATTCATTCTTGTATTATAAACCACCTAATGTGACAAGTTTTACTTAACCCCACTAAATCCATCCTTGTATTATAAATTACCTCAATAGACCGAAACAATTAATTAAAGACAATTGACTAGTTGTCAACTTCCATAACCAAACTCATGAACAATCCATCCCACAATATTCCTCAATCTCCACAATTATAGACCATGACATAACAAATAATTCATCTGAGAGTACCAAACAATTCCTTGGGCGTTTCCTACTCATGCTTTTAAGTTACCAAACATCCTCAAACAACTTTGAAATCAAGATTCCGCAAGTAGTACATACCTTGAATAAACCGAGCGACAAATCACTTTAACACTTAGAAATCGACCTCTGCGAAGTCTCCTCCTAGTCATATAGCAAAACTTGAATCAACACACTTGGCATTTAATTTACAGCAATACTAAGTAGTTTTAATGGGCCTCAAAAGTTACTAAAATCATATCTTTATTCCTCAAAAAAAACCCCATTGATAGTATAAATACTATACTATAGTACTAGCTTAAAAAATCATGAAAATATATCTTTTAAACAGGGAATTCAGCCCTTTTAATTCATTTAATAAATCTAGAAATTTTCTTTTTTTGCATAAAAAAACATTCAACAATTCAAAACATGCTTATACTAGTAGCACTATATATTAAGCCTTGATTTTGAAGTGAAAACTCAATATTCTTGTCTCTTATACACATCTAGATGTGTATAAGAGACAGGTATACATATATAATAGTTCATAAACAAGTTTATTTCAAACAAAAACATGATTTAGAATCATCAAAACCTCAAAATTCATTAGTAATTAAATTTGAAATTTTATTTAAAACCCTAAAAATTCAACTTTTAACTTCATACAACTTTATATATCATCAAAACAATTATTAATCATTCCATAACCCTTAAAACATGAAAATCCCCAATTTAAAGCCCTAATTTTAACATCCAACAAATCTGAAAATTATTTGCTTTAATTGAAATCATCAAAACAAGTTAATACTACTAACAATTCATTGGAGATTAAACTCAAAACAATAATACACAATTTGATAGTAAATACTTGAAAATTTAAACTAATTAAACATGGATTGAATATGGAAGAATGAAAAAGAACAAAGAAGGAGAAAGGGGAGAGAGAGAGACGACCGCAGGTGATGGCCGGTGGCCGACTGCAGCACGCCGGCGGTGGCAGCAACCCGACGGTGGCAGTGGCGGTAGCGAACCAGCAAGACCAGCACCACGCAACAGGTAGTGAACAACAGCAACAACCCGCTTCTTCTTTGTCTCTCATGTTTCTCTCCTTTTTTTGGCGTGTGAGGGGAATAAGGGAGGAATTAAAACCCTTTAATGATTTAGGTTTTAGTTTGAAATTTTTTTGAATATCTTTTTTCTTTTTTTTGTTAAACAATTGTTTTGGATAAAATAAAATAAAATCAAGTAAAAATAGATATTATGAAATATATCTTAAGCGAAAATATTAAAATTAAATAGAAATTAAATGAAATGCATCGTTATGTAAAATAACTGTTTTATATTCATAAGAAAATATAATTATAAATATTCGAAAATTACGGGGGATTACAACCTTATTCGGAAACTCTTTGATCAGACGTTGATGCATAGTGCCAAAATTAACCCCTTAAACCCACAATAAGAAGATCGAACCAAGGTTTCAACCCTAGACAACCGAAGCCCGAAAAGCAGACTCGCACCAAAAGATCGCCCGAAGAAGAGAACGATCTGCGGCAAAGTAAGAGGACCATACCAGTGGAAACTTGGCCGTCGAATGTAGCACACAAACAAGCATGAGAAAGGGACGGGTGACTCACTGGTAAAGAAGGGCAAAAACCTAACCACCAGCGAGCCCCCCTTCGAACCATCACTAAAAATGGCAAGAAGAGGAAAAAAGGAGAAAAAAGTGAGAGGAAAGAGGAGGAGGATGAGAAGAAGAGAAAACCCCGATTTGAGAACCCAAACAACCCTCATAGGTTGATGAAGAAACCCTCCTAAAGGGAAAGCCCTAGAGGGAAACTTCTCTCTCTAAAATCTAAAAAATAGAGAGAGAAGCAATTTGTTCTGTCTGCGTAAATTTTTTTTATTAAATGATAAATGATTTTTTTTTGTTTTTTCATAAAGTTTGGTACCAATTCAAAATAATACTTCATTCATCAAGTTAGATCTATTAATAATTTTTTTTGTTACAATTGATTGCACATACAAAAATTATAATTTGAAATACTACCGCACAAACTATTGGGTTATGTTCGAGTTTGAGATCTATAAAAACTAGGAAAATTCCCATTGGTAGGTATCATTTTCATTGATTCTCAATGGTAAGTATGCGTTTTTTTTAATCCTAGACATAGGTATACATTTTTTCAAGTTTCTTAAAGGTGATTATGAGTTTTATTATTCCGTTAATTAGGTTGTGTTTATCGTTAGTATAACATTTTTTTCAAATCAATTTGAGGCACACAAATTGAGGAAACTTCGTATGTCGGTCGAGATTAGTTCGATCATTTTTTTCGAATTTTGACCTCAAATTTGAACATAAATGACAAAAGTAACCCCGAAAACATTAAGTAAGGTGTTTTTTTCGAAATCGTTTCGAGGCATGCAAATCGAGGCGACCTCGTACCATCGGACAAGATATATCCGATCATTTTTTGAAATTCAGACCTCAAATTCGATCATAAAGGACAAAAGTGGCCCCAAAAACGTCAAGTGAGATTTTTTTTCAAAATCATTTCAAGGCACGCAAATCGAGGCGACCTCGTACCGTCAGAAAACGTATTTAACGGCCAAACTCAACCTAATTAACGGAAAATAGAACTCATAATCACGGTTAAGAAAGTTGAAAAAAATGTACACCTATATCTGGGATTAAAAAACACATATCTACCATTGAGAATCGTTGAAAATTGATACCTACCAATGGAAATTTCCCTAAAATAAACTATTCYGGTGCATTGTAGGTTATGTTTGAGTTTTAGATTTTTCTGGGAATTAGATCCTTACAAATTTACATGAATTAAAATATCGTTTTCCAATTTTAGGCATTATAACACCCCGACCTCATATTGGGTCAGGCCAAGTGTCACCTAAGGACATCCTGGACTGGCAATCTGACTTCACAAACCAACAAGAGTTTTTTCAGCGCATTTAGTCCTCAATTATATGCATCTTGAAAAATTTCCCTAGAGGTCACTCATTCTAAGACTTGTCCTCGTTGAACATGTTTAATTCTAGAGTATATTWGCATATAAGATCCATAAAAGAAAGATGCATGTTGTAGACATTAGTACTTTATCAAATCCACTAAAAACGAACTTTCTTATTGGTGTAATCATCGTTGCACTCAGAAACTCCACAATGCTAGAACGAAAGCTAGTTATATAGCCTTATATAATCCTCATTCGCTAAGCGTTATACCATTGCACTTTGTTATGGACGTGGTTGCAAGGTCGCTCTGATACCATTTGAAACATCCCAATTCAACTCCATACCAGATCAAGCCAAGTGTCACCAAAGGGCATCAWGCACTGGCAATTTGACCTCACAAGCCGATAGAGTCTTTCTAGAAAATCAATGAAGATTTGGATACAACTTATGTTGAAATAGTAATTTAATTTTGACAATAATTTTAAGCAAAAATCTCTTTGATTCTACTACAAACTTGGTACAATATCAAAACTAAAAAGGAAAATAAATAAATTATTGATCTCTTGATTTACTCTAATGCCAAAACCTTTCACTATTCACCAAGACTATTTATACAATCTTTCACCAACATTGCAATATCAAATAACATCATTGTAATAAAATAAATAAAAATGGAAGTGCCAAATCTTGATTACGAAGGTTGTTTAATATGCTTGCTTAAGCATAAAGTTTGTGAAGATGATTGCGAATGCTTGCCTCTTTTTCCATCGACCAACACAATAAGAAAAGACCTCTTTAAATGGTCGGTACAAACAAGGAAACAATCGGTAAATTTGTTTACCGACCTCTTATGGTCGATAAAGGTCATCGGGAATACTTTGAACTAAATATCAAGTTACTAACTACAAAGCGATTATTCATTTTACCGTCCGTCAAATGCAAAATTACTGACTGATATTTCATTCAAATGGTAAATACTGATGACTCACAATGAACAATATTTATGAGCATCAAAAGTCAGTAAATGTATTTTTAATATTGTTTTAATTACCAAAGACGATCACTAAAAAAATTTTCATTCTAATTTTTTGCCAACCGTTAATATCTGTCGATAAATTCAAAATAATAAAATAAAAAAGAATAAAATAGAAACTAGTAGTGCAAATGCTTTGGGTCAAATTTTATTTAACAAAAAAAAACTTCGAGAGAGTATTTTATGAGAGTTTGATAACTTTATACAACTTATTTCAATAATAAATTTAATACAAATCCGACATTCCTATAATTACTAAGAATACAACTTTCAAAAATTAAAAGTTTCTACGTAGTAACGTATATCTAAATTACAATATAACGACACTTTCATATTCCATTGCTTGCTTGTCATACTTGGATTCACTCTACAAAAACAATAGATCTACAACAAATTAGAAAAATGAAATAAAAAATAAGAAACAAGTATAGAAAATTAAAAACAAAATTCAAAATAATAAAAATATAAATATCCAAATAAACAAAAACAAAATTTCGATATAAAAAAAGTCAAAATCAGAAGAAAAAAAGAAGTTCAAAACAATCAATACTAGTATAAAAGAAAATTTGAACAAAAAATTTAAAGAATGAAATTCAAGTCCAAAAAATTAAAAATTAAAACAAAATCAAGAAAAAGAAAAAACTTGAAATTTATAAAATTTGAAAAAGGAAAAAAATAACAAAAAGAAAAAATGAAATTCAAGATGAAAATATTTGAAAAAGAAAGAAAAGAAATAAAATTCAATATTTAATTCATAGAAAGTAAAAACAGAAGGAAAAAATACAAAATTTAAGATAAAAATGAGAAGAAAAAATGTCAAGATTGTAGAACTAATTAAAAAAATCTGGAAAAAAATGAAAATCTAACCTTACAAGTGGTGGTGCATAGAGAACAAGAAGTAGCGTCGACGAGGATATATCGACGTTTGTGACAATGGTGCGATGCGTGGGGGCGGGTTATGGTTCTAAGCTGGTGTGTTAAAGTACGAAGTGATCTAGGAGACAGCATAAGGAATAGAGGGTGAGATAAGGAGAGAGAAATAATGACTCAAATGAGTGGAATGAAATCAAGAGAGAGAAAGGAGAAAGGGATGGAATGAGGAGAGAGAAAAGAATGAGGGAGTAGATAAAATGAAAAGTCGGAAGAAAGAGTAAGTGGATACGATAGTAACTAGTAAGGAGGTGTAGATATTTGCATTTTTTCTTCCTTAAGGCCAATGGTATTACTATACCACAATACAGTTGGTTCAATTATAAAAGAACATCTGCCAATGCCCTATAATCTTAATTCGCAAAGCTAGAGCCTTTTTCATGCCCAAAATTCTCACCAAAATAGAATTTATTTTCCAAATAAGTATTTCTTATTTTAAAATATTTTTCAGAATTTTCTAGAATTGTCTTAAGTAATTTCAAGCATTTTTGGAGTTTTTAGCTAATTTTTTAATTTAATACAATTTTAAATTTATCAAATTAATTCCAAAAATCACAATATTTTACCATTTTTATTAGGGTTGTTCATGAAAAACCAAAATCGAAAAACCGTGTGGAAAAACTGAAAAATTGGACTAAATGGGGGGTTATCGAACCGGTAAAATATGTTCGTAAAGGTTCGGTTACCAAACCAGTAGAATTAATGGTTAAACTGTTCGGTTACGGTTACAAATGTTAGCTAAACAGCTAACCGGAAATACCAATAAATTTTTAAAAATATAATTTTTTTTGTTTTTATAATTTTTATTTGCAAATAAAATATAAATATCACGAATTGTTTCTGTCATTTGCATTTTGCAATAAAGCAATAATGTAATATCACATTTATTTTCTTTTTTAGTCGGGCCTTATAATACTTATGTATAGTTTGCCCAAAGTTTGTTTAACTACTACTTCAGTAGTCCATACTACTTAATTTGCCTAATGTAGCCTTTTTTTTATTACTCCCTTGAAATTCAATATGAGCAGCCAAGGAGGAGCCTTGTACTCAATTCAATTTTTTTTAGGGAAATTCTTTATGGTGCCCTCGAGATTTCATCTTTTACATACGGTGGCAACTATTGCGACCAAATGATCTACTATTGCGACCAAACTCAGAATTATGAATTTCTGAAGCAAAAATGAAAAATCGAGCAGAACGGCTCGTTCCGGAACCTTCCCAGCCATGGCTTGATCCTCAAGGCAGTCCACATTCATGGAACCAACTTAAGGATCATTAGCTATTGTATAAAATATTTTCTTTGATCTTATATGATTTTACGCATCAAATATTCAGCAGTTTAAGGTAAGAATTTTTTCTGTAGACATGGCAAACTTTTGGGCGTAATTATGCCCACTTGGGTGAAGAGAATTGAAAATCATAGTTTGTAAGTCACAGCAAGTCTCAATTCAAATAAAAAGGATGTGAAAGTTGAATAAAAATTGAAGCAAAACTATGCACCATCATGTGAAATTTAAAGTCAAATCAAAAGTTAAACCTCAAGTTCAATTGTCAAGTTTTCAAAATCAAAATCTTGTCAAAGTCCAGTGCAAAATCAAAGTACAACTCAAAGCCTCACTCACTCAAATCAAGCCTACATTACAACCTCAAAAGTCCTTTCCAAATCAGTATTATCCATCACTTTCACACCCGCACGAACTACGATTGGTTTGATTCCGCATGGATATGTAGGTAGCCTCACCTCAAGGTCCAACCAAACTAATAAAATTAAATCAAGGTTCATTTCAACGAGTAATTCGATTATCTAGAATTCGAAAATATCCTTTTAGTCTAGACCCTGACATAGACTTAATTTTGATCCAAAATCTCAAGACTAACCGTGTCAACCTCACATTTGTGTCAACCCTTAGTCACAGAGTTTGATATCAATTCAAAATAATACATTATTCATTAAAGGTAGAACTATTAATATATATTTTTTTCTTACAATTGATTGCGCACACAGAAATTATAATTTTAAATACTACCCCGCAAACTATTTGGTTACGTTCGAGTTTGAGATCTATTAAACTATTCGGGTGCATTGTGGGTTATGTTTGAGTTTTAGATTTGATTGGGTTGAATTAGATCCTTACATTTTACAAGAGTTCAAATACTTTATTTCAATATTAGGTATTGTAACACCCTGACCCCATATTGGGTCAGGCGAAGTGTCACCTAAGGGCATCCTAAACTGACAATTTGACCTTAGAGACCAATAGGTGTTCTTTCGGCGCATTTAGTCTTCAATTATATGCTTCCTGAGAAACTTCTCAAGAGATCACCCATTCTAAGAATACTCTTAGTTGAGCATGCTTAATTGCGGAATATCTTAGCATATGAGCTCCATAAAAAAAAGATGCATATTGTTGACATTAAATTAGTATCTTATCAAATCCTCTTAAACCATTCTCATGGGTGTTAGAATCACCCCCACTTAGGGGTGTGCAAAGGTCCAGTCTGGACCTGAAATCGGACCGGATCAGACCGAACCGGACCATCGATTCTGGTCCAGGTCCAGGTCCAAAGAAATTAGGGGAGCTGATCTTCCGGTCCAAAATCGGGGTTTTCAGGTCCGGACCGAAATAATTATTAAAAATATATTTTTTTCTCAAAAATTAATAACCAAATGTTTGTAACTCTCCTCTGTATTATATTTGAAGTGTAAGTCTCTAAGATAAGTTAGTAACTAGTAAGAGCTCAATGGACAACAGGTCCAACCGGTCCAACAGGGTCCGATAGATTTTTTATTGATTTTTTCAATTAAAAGAGCAAAAAAAAGGTCTAACAGGTCCAAACCTGGACCGGACTTGAATTTCATGTCCAGTCCAGGTCCAAGTTTTTTGAAGATTTCGGTCCACCAGTCCAACCGGTCCCGGTTCGGTCCGGTTTGATTCTTGACCGGTGCTCAGCCCTACCCCACTTATGGAACACAACGCCTTCGTTGTGCTCATAAACTCCACGCGAGAACGGAAGCTAGTCACATAGTCCTATATAATCCTCATTCGCTAAGCGCCAAACCACTGCACTTGGTTTTGGACGCGGTTGCAAGGTCGCTCTGATACCATTTTAACATCTCAACCCCATACCGAATTAGGCCAAGTGTCACCAAAGGGCATCCTACACTGGTTATATGACCTCACAAGCCAACACGAGTCTTTCTAGAAAATCAATGAAGATTTGGATACAACTTATGTTCAAATAGTTATTTAATTTTGAAAATAATTTTGAGAAAAAATCTCTTTGATTCTACTACAAACTTAGTACTCCCTCCGTTCCATATTATTTTGTGCATTTACTATTTGGGGGAGAAACTAAGAATAATCTATTACAATAAAAGTTGGGTCAAAAAGTAAAAATGCATTGGAGAGAGAATGTGTAAATGGGGAAAAGTAAGAAAATGTGGTAGGTCCAACATATTAAAAAATATTAAAAGCATGTTCGAAAATGGAATAAAACACAATGCACAAAATATTATGGAACGTCCAAATGGAGAAAGTGTACAAAATAATATGGAACGGAGGTAGTACAATATAATAACTCAAATAGAAAAATAAATAAATTATTGTTCTCATCATTTACTCTCATGCCTAACCTTCTACTTTATATTTGTGACCATTCATGCAATCTTTCAAAAAGACCATTCACACAATCTTTCATGATTTCTTTGTTTGACTACCAGTCGGTAAAATTCAATGACGGACGTTAATTATTGTCTATAATATAAAACGGTTGGTCAAATCTTTAAAACGGTCGATAATTACCTATAAATTTAGAACGGTCGAAAATAATGATTTTACCGTACTTTTTGTTGGCAGTTGGTAAATTCAGTCGTTAATAACATGAATTTTTATTGTGCATATCAAGTGGGAAAAATTTAGAATGACACATTATTTAGACTTAACAACATCGTTAAGATGATGGAAGCAATGATACGTTGCAAAAACTTTGTGAATGCCACAACTATATTGAAAGAAGTCGAACTGCGCCATAGTGATCCTATATACAGTGCTACTGGCGTGGATATATCACTGCTTAACAAAGTGAAGTCTCTATAAGAACAAATCGAAAGTGTGAAGATTCAAATTGAGGCTTGCAAGCGCATGAATGCTGTGAAAAATAATGGGTCTTCTTTGAACGCAGGAGACACGACTAAAAATGATAATTTCCATGGGGTGATCTTAATTTGTCTCTTACTTTACGTCAAACTAATGAGAATGTAACTGAAATTTGATGCCAAAATATAGTTTGTATCACTGTTGAGGTGATTTTGCACTTCACTAACAAGTCAGCCGCCCAATGTTGTTTCTTGTTCGGTAGGGGGTTGCTCCACTGGTTACTGATTATATAGATAACCTCGCTAACGTAAAATGGCTCCTAAGATCGTAGTGGAAGTCAAGAGGATGTGAATCAAAGAAATAAACTTGTTGTGGAATAAAACTGAAGCTTAAAACAAACAACAATGAAGAGAAACGAAAGCCATCCATTTAAATTAGGGATAGAGTTAGACTATAACTGTATCACAAGGTAGGATAATTACCTCCATGTTTACACAATTGGTATAACAACAAACACGCTACTGATCCATGATAGGATGAACTATGCTACGCTATGCTATGTTAAACTATATTTGGATACTAAGCCAAGTGTGGCTAAGGAAAGCTAAATGCTAAGAAAGATATATACTTGTTTGATTGTTCGTCCTTTCTTCTGCTCCGTCTTCATCTATTTATAGGCCTCAATGGTGGAGATTGTGGGTGGTTATTAGCAGTTACTCCTTTGACGGTTTCTTGGCGCTCTTTCTTGGATATTTGAATCTCCCTGCTTTACCTCCAAATCTCTTTTAACGCCTAATACTTCATGTGCCATCATTTGTTGGGTCATTTCTAAGTGGGCCACTTCTTCCATAATCCCTTCAAGCACTTGCATTGTGTTCTTATCGCTGGACTAAATTAAGTGACAAACACCAAGTATCGTTGTCGTCGGTCTTCTATTCTTCGCTGATCATCATCAATCAAAGTTACTCGTCAAGCTCTTAGTTGCTTTATTTTCTGATTTTTCTTTGATTTTCTATGCTTTTTACAAGTTTTATAAAATGATTTTCGAAAATAAATAAATTCAACAATTCTTAGATAAATCCAGATAATTTAGGAACGATCCGGAATATTCTAAAAGACTAATGTTACCCACCAAGTTTATCCAAAAGTGGATAAAGGTTAATTCAGATAGCAAATAAGATGCAAAAAATACGGATAAAAATTTCCGAACAAAAGATAGATATAAATAGAATTGAACACACGGATCGTTGACGTGGCATGCCACGTCAACACCATCCGTATATACGGATGGAGTGACCGTATATAGGGTTGATATCCGTATTCTTAATTCTAATTATATCTATCATATTCCAAAACGCCTATAAATACATGCTCTCGTTCCTTAATCGAACATCAACGAAAATTATCATGCGAAGTGCAATTCAAAGCTCTCAAAAGTCTCTCTCATTCAATCCACAAACACAAATCACTTTCAAAATCAAAAGTCCCTCAAATTTGTCGCAGCTTTCGGAGACGTATCTTTGAGGATTTAGGTACAAATTACGAGGCTATTCAATCATAATACTCCGTACATTGAATTTCGTTTTGCTTTTGGTTTTCAATCATGTAAATTCGTTTTCAATCTTTTTCGATTTATAGTAGTCGTTTTAATTGTAATTGTCAATGCTAACGATTTCGTTTGTTGTGAATTTGTGATAAGCAATTCAATTGGAAGCAAAGATTTTGACACTCTAATCTTGCTTTGTTTTCTTTTGCTTTGATAGCATTACAAGGTAAGTTGATTTGTATATATATTTGAGTTTTGATTTCTATATACATATACATTATTCTTGATCTTTGTGCCTATGACTCTTTTGATTACTTAATCGAGTCTTGAATCACATTAAATTCAAATTAAATTCAAAATCGACGTAGGACATAGGCCCCGACGAGAGCACACGCCTACACTTACCCCTTTGGTTTTACACAATGGAAGACGGTTTAGATTTTGTTGTGTTTTGTAATCAACTGTACTTGACCAGTTAGATAATTATAGTCGATAATAAGATCACTCTCCTCATCGCTATTACAGAACCGTCCAAAAGGAAAAAAGATTTCTGAGAGTTATTTCCTGGATCCGAAAGAGAGTCTTTTATTTCTTCTTTTATTCCCTCTATTTTGGCCTTACGCCTCAACCCTACTCTATTCACTAAAGTAATTTGCTTATGATGTTTCTATTGAGGAATATGAATATTGACATCACTATTCACTAACAACATTATTAATATTACTTGTACTCCATACTAACGTTGTTATTCCCTGAAAATAGTAGTGTGCTGCAATTGTGCATTAGTACAAAACTGCAATTGGTAGAAAGACGAAAATAGGAAGGCAGAACAATTGATGACAAACAAAGAGGTGAATAAGAACATGACGCGAATTAATTAGGAAGGCAGAATAAGAAAAACGACATCGTATAGTAGTGAGACCACAATAGACTAATTGATTTGAACTCATCCAATTTCACAAACAACAAACTAATCAGAAAAGTAGTTCACATTCTGTCGGATTTTTCGACTCCGCTGATGCTTTTGATAATTCATCTTCTACGTTACATTGGTTTTCTCGTTGCGAATTTTATCTTTAATTAGCTCTAAATTTTCTGTCTAATTTTAAACTAATTGTAACTGTTTTTTCTGTTGTTTAAGAAGCTAATTTGAACATTCGATTGAATTTAGATTAAATTAGGATTGAATTACACCTATTTCCATTGCTGCCACCACTAGGTTTTGTTGAATGACGTCGTTCCAAAGAAGAACTATGAGAAGTGGGAGGAAGAATTTGAAGTGGGCAGAAGAGGACGACAATTGTTTCATATGTTTTGGTGCATTTGTCAATTTTGAGGGAACAAATTTATAAATCTAATTGTTGTTTTGGTTCAATGTTATTTATGAAAGTATTTTGTTGTCTTATTGCATTCAATTGAAGTAATGTATAAGTTTTTGGAATATGATAGGATTGTTTTAGACTTTAAGATGCAATAGTTATCTATTATTCTATGATCAGCTCTTATGTATTAAGCTAAGAATCTGAAAGTATTTTAGTGTTTGGATGATAATTGTAGATTGGAAGGCAATGGGTTGCAAACTTTGCCAAGTTGATTTTTGTATAGAGTGGATATTATGGTAATGAACTGTGCGTTTTTCAGGTTATGGATGCAAAAGGTGACCATACTATGGCGTATTTTCCGACTAAGTTTCAGAAGAGCATTTGGGTAAAGACAGGTTGGTCCGAGTGAAACTAAGCAAACCTCATTGTTTCGAAGACTAGTTTAATTTTGTTAAGTGTTTTGACAAAGTAGCACTTTTTTGTGCACAGGCAACTTTGTTGTAATAGATCATAGTGGAAGGAAGGAAGCTCTGGAGTCTGGTAGTATGGTGACATGTATCGTTGGTGCCTACAAAAAAGTTCAGATTGTTTGGTATTTCCTTCTCTAGAACTCTTTGGATTTTGTTTAGAATCTATAGCTTCTTGTGTTATCTGAAGCTTGTCACGTTAGTCATACTAGTTTATGTACAAAACTTTATCTATTTTACTAAACTTGAGCAATTTGGTGAAGTAAGATATTGATTTCCTTGAAGTCACCTCATACTAGGCTTTCTTTTTGAAGGCTTTGAAGCTTAATTTATATCTATAAAGCTTTTGAAAGCGGGACAAATTACTGTCAACCTTCAGCAGGTGGGCTTCGAAATAACTTTCTTGTTCAGCTCGACCAGATTTCTTACCTTGATTATTGAAGTTTTCTGGTTGGACTTAGTACTCATATGCATCTTTGGAGCTTTGAAGCACTGTTACCTGCTTCCCTAGTTCTTCTATGAATTTTTTGTGGGGAAATACCAAACATATGAGTCATTTTGTGGGGAAGTACCAAAGAAAATTTAAATTTTGTTTCAAGGTACCAAATTACTAATTTTTCTTCCCGCCAGAAAATCAATTCTCCGGCATTGGCTCGTCGTGATTTGTGATAAATTTGGAGCGTGAGTAACACTCTCCTTTATTACCCCAACCACCATCTATTCACTCTCCCATTTCTCACTCCGAATTTTCATCCCCTCTCTCTCCTCTATTTCCACTTCTTCTCCCTTCCAAAGGTGCTTCTTTTTGCTCAATAAAAACATCATTCTGAGGTGTAATTTCCACTCAATTCTCACTGTAAAAGGTAAATTTCCTAATTTTTTATCAGCCATTGAGCTCTTAGTGTAAGCCTTGAGAACATTGAGTGTGACATCTTCAGAACAAGCACATTTCTGGGTTGAATCAAGACTGCGATGCGAGGAACATGGGAGACAAGAGTGGAGTGATGAGTGAGATCAGACGACGAAGGAAGTGGTGGAAGATAGTGGGAGTGTGAGAGTAGCGAGGGGGTTGTGGGGCATAGTTGAAGAGTGACGATGTTGTTTTAGAGGCATTTCTAGTATATCTAACATATATACTAACTTTATACTCCATCCGTATCGGTTTAACTGCAACAATTGTTTTTCACGCTTATCAAGGAGGAGATTTAAGAGGGTAAACGAACAAATTAATGAAAATTATTTTAAGACAATCAAGAATGGGATTGTATGATTCTAATCCTAAATTATTTCTTATAATTTGTCCGCTTACACCTTTAAATCGTCTCCTTGATAAGTGTAAAAAAAATTGTTGCAATTAAACCAATACGGAGGGAGTATATCCAAGGTTATATGGGACATTTTATTCAAGCTTGAGACCACAATTGTTAAGAATAATCTGAAAAGAACTTGACCCTAAAAAAAGAAGAAAAGAAAACTTCCATTAAAAAAAAGAAAATGAAAAAGAAAAGAGGAAATTAAAATGAATCAAAGTTTTATACTTTAAAAGTCATCCATGTACACAATTATTATGGCTTTAGTCTAGCCAATTTGAAAAGGACTAAAAGAATTCTTAAGTTGGAGATGAATCCAATGATTTCATGACCTTAGAAACAGGGAAGATATTATTCTTTATGATGGCTATTGGCTAATGAAGAAGCTAAGAAAACTAAAAGGCTTTCCGCACATAAATTTATTTAATTGGTTTCAGATTTGTATAATGGTCATTTAGTTTTAGTCCATCTAATTGAAAGGGACAAATAGAATAATTCTTAAGTTGGAGATTTCTCAAACTAACCTAATTTACAAGATCAATGAACGAATATCCACCTCAAAACCATATGACAATGATAGGGGTAGCCCTTTATCCTTATAAGGTGGATAAAGTACAATTTTCCATATATGTTCTTTAATGTGGGACTTATTCCCTTAACACTCTCCCTTAATTCATACTTTATCAATGTGAGGTAACGCATCCACTCACTATGGGGTAATCACGGACTCATCATACAAGATGTGTCCAAGAATTATGCATGTGACCTTAGGCTCAAGCAAGATATTTTTATTCTTTATGGAGGCTAATGAAGAAGAAACTAAAAGACATAAACTATCCTTCAAGCAAAGTATAAAGTAAAGGTATAAACAAATCCAAACTTGACTTCCTTTTTAGTTTGACAAAGCATGTAAATCAACTATGACTCCAAATGTTGCTTAACTAAAACAAGTAGAGAATTAGGATGGGTTATTATTGGCAAGCAAGACAAAATGTGTTTCACCTATGCATGGCAAAACAATGTTCTCCACTCTTAGAGAGCATGGGTTTCGAAGGGACTTATCATCACATTATTTAAGGTTTCCTCTTAGAGCATTTTTAATTTATATTGTTACAACTAGCTTTTTGTTTATTGTTTCGGGTTCAGATAACTCTTACATCCATCGTTTTGCAAATCATATAGCAGTAAGTTTATCCAGGGTCGTCTTAAACATCATAGAGGCCTTGTGTTGAAAATGGAAATTAAACTCTTATATTATTAAAATATAATTATTTTTAAACATTGTTTTAAAAATAAGCAATTATATATTAGAATATATGAAAAAAATCAAATTTTGGGAGCCTTTTGATAATAGGGCCCTGTACGGTAAGGCGCTTTGCAGTTTGCATGCCTTATTCATCAGCCCCGAGTTTATGTGCGTGTAAGAAGAACAATTATAATAGATTGACTATTTAATTTGAGAGCAATTGGTATTATTGTTAAGTAAATGTGGATTTGTATCAATTATCTCTTAAACTATTAGACGATGCAATGTAAATATGATAAGCCGTTTTTTTTAAGATGTGAAATTGTTAAGTAGACAACTTTAAGAGTCATGATCAGGCCTAACTCAAGTGGTTAAAGCTTCTCTTCCGATATCAAGAAATTCTGATATCGATTCTAAAATTATACGTAAATAAATATGGTGTTCGACACATGATATTAAAATGTTTAGATAACACAAAAAATTGAGTCACATACATGAATATGGTCATGATTGATCATGAAATGCTCTTAAAACATACGATGGAATCCATAATTTATAGTTTGCATTTCTAGTTTCTTCACACCTTTATGCTTTACAATAGTGCAAGTGCATCATTATAATCTATATACGAATATGATTAGTATTCATATATTGACAAAATTTTATTCCTGTGAAATAATATCGAGCTAATCTCGTGATCTTAGGTCATCTATTAATCTTTATGAAGGATTATGAAAAAGAAAATCAAAGGCAAATAAATCCAAATGTCCCCCCTTCCCGCTTTTTTTAAAGCAATAAAGGAAAAGGATGGTTTGCATCATGTTAGCCTATTAGATATATGTGATTATTTTATGAATAACTCCAATAGCAAGCAAGGTATATTGGATTTAAATTGCTTTGTCATCACTTTTATGTGTGCCCTAGTACTAATACTCTATATAAATTGTAAAGGGCTATATGTTTTGTTGCCTTGAAATTAAACGACCTATTCCTAAACCTTTATATTAATCACTATGGAAAGTAGTTCACTAAGCTTCGATTTATCCACTTTATCAAAATCTACAACACAACAATCAACAATTGAACAAGAAATATAATTGTCATTTGATGAAGCTCTCAAAGCATTGCCCAAGTTCTTGCAATCTGATGACGAGCATGAAAAAAATGAACTTGCCATTTTTCTGTCAGAAGTTGGTCACTTGCATAAAGTTGTCGTTGGTAAAGTTAGTGCTAGTTCCGTTTTCAATTATCTTGAACACTTGCTCAAACCTGTTGTGCACACAAGTGAAGGGGTTTCACAGGTATGTATGTAGACGGTAGTACAACTTTATCTTTCTTACTATGTTAATGTAACAATGTCAAATGTTTAAAATTTACGAGTGTTGTATTGTACTATTACATTATAGCTAGCATGTTGTATACTATACCAAAACCTGTTTTTGCTAATTTGTATTTGTTATATAGGTTGATTTACCAGACCAATTGTCACTACATTCCGGGAATATAGCTACTGAGGTGATTAAATAATGTCTATTTTTATGAAAACAAAATTGTTACGTAATTCATCTGTTGTGAAATTATTTGATGTTTTCCTAATTCCATAGCTTGTTCTAATTCATTTTATTTTCCTCACTCTCTACAAACTTGCTTATGTTCACGTGAAAATTAGTTTCTATTTATGAATTATTTGTTACAAACGACCTAGATAGTTTCCTAGGCATTGCAATGTTTCATGTTCTAATTTTTCTAAAAATCGGATTGAATTGTAGGTTGCTTGTAGTGTCATCAGAAGAGATGATTTACACACTATCACTATCTCAGTGCTCAATGTGTTGCAAGAGCTTACATGGAAAACCAAAGCAGCCTTGGTGCTAACAATGTATGTAATGACCTTTAATTTGGAGACAACGACTTAAACTTAAGTGAAGAATCGAAAATGTCTATCAATGACATATCAATGTTTGCAAAAATCAAAGGATATAACCATCAGGTTGAAACAGGTCATCATGATAGTCTTTTCAAAGTTATATACAAGCTAACTCAATCCATTGTCAAGTTTGAAAATTTACCAGCTACATATATGACATCTAATGATCCAAAAGTTAAGGTGGAACGGACACGGTTAATAGTATCCGTTTATTGGATCATCAAAATTGTTATAGCTGCAGCAACATCACACATAATAAAGACATCGAGGAGGGGCAACGAGTAAGTGATATTTCATTATTATGTAAGTTAAAGTAACTTAATATATTGTTATATATATATATATATATATATATATATAGTTGCAATTAATATTTACCTATACCATTAAACTAAGCTCGATTGGGGTTTATAAGCCTTAATTCAATTGCATCATAATCTTTTCATAATGTTGTATATATATGAATTTGAGACCAATTTAATTTCACTCACATTTGACACAATAAAGAGATACCATGCATAGCTAAATAACTATATTAGTTTCTTAATACTCCGTACTATGTATTATGTTTGTTGATAAAGAGGTAATGTTGTTTTCATCAATCTTTCAGATTTAAATCAACTATTTCAACGTTGTGGGAGTTTTCTTCACGGTGGACTAAAAAGTTTGAAGATATGAGCAATAATGATTATCTTGGGAACACATTAATTCGATTATAAGATCTCTTAAGTATGTAAAAATTATTGTGTTATTTCTTCATTTGTTTATCTTCTTTTATTTATTTATAATTACTTGTATCATTTTGCATCTTCTAATGTACATACATACTTTTACACACAAATGTTTGATATTAAGATAAAGGATAACTCTAATGAATGACATTAATGAAATGTAATGCAGAGGATGACATAGACATGGAAACTTATGCTAGAATTAAGAGAATTGTCGAGCAAGATAATCATAGCTCCAACGTAGAAGTTTTGGAAGCTCTCATTTCCTCGACTCATGAAGTTGCACCTCAGTTGTATGATTGTATGCATAAGAGAAAGGTTTGTTKAAATATATTCATTAGCTTAATTATTRCATTACCTATAYTTTATGAATTGTCTATTTTCTTCAACCGTTAATTTTTCATTGAAACACATAGACATAAATTGGAAAATATGTTAAGAAAATATATTTTATTACATATATTATGRTAGCTTATTTGGACAATATTGTTTTTCCTAGGTTGATCTRCATGAGTTGGAAGGGGAGCATGTTCTGTTATTTATATCTGAAATAGATAATATTGCACCCGAGGTAGAAGAAATTAAGTTGAATGAGCTAATTGAGAGTTTTATTTCTGATAGAGGGAACAAAATCGAATGTAAGATACTTTGGATCCCTATTGTGGATCATTCGATGCAGCATACAAACATGTTGAAACCTTTTCTAGAGTGGTACTACTTGGTTTACCATGCAAAAGTACTAAAAACGAAGGGTGAGGAGAGAAATTTCAAGGGTTGGTACTCTATTGGTGATACAACAAGGATAAGCAATGAAGCGAAAAAGTTTTTTAGGGATGATTGGAACTACGTAGGCGAGCCTATAATTGTGGTTTTGGATTCTCAAGGCAAACTTGTAAACATAAATGCCATCCACATGTTGTATACCTTCGGAGACGTTGGTTTCCCCTTCACAAGAAAGGAGGCAGAATTGATAAAGAATATTAATTTCTTATATGATGTTGAGGTCTTAATTAAACCAGCAATTGTTGGCTTAGGCCAATTATTCAAAGATTCGGTAAATTTCCTCACTTTTTTGGTTGCCTAAAATTATACTTTTGTACTAAGATTTATAAAGTTATCAACATCATATACATACATAATAAATTTTACTAATTTTCTTGTTTCTTTTTAGATGCATCATTAGTTTCTATAAATGATGACAATTTCTGAATTTCATAAAATATGTAGTCCGTAACATTTTTGATTTTGAAGTCTATAAATATGTACAAACGAAGAATTATTTATTCTTAAATACAACTGTTTTTGTAGTCTTTAAAACTAATTTAATTATACAAGTACATACAGCTATCCTAAAGCTATGTAATATAAAACTCTGTTTTATTACACTAAAATAATGTAAAAGTGGTGCATACTTTAATTTCCATTACTAAATTTGAAGCTTCTAATTTTCATCCATATCTATCACGCACAGGAAGAACATGATGAGTGGATATTCGTGTATGGAGGTGAAGAAATAGAATGGATCCGGAGCTTCAGAAGTGCATTGGATGAAGTTGCACGCGAATGCCATAGAGATACAATAAAGACGGTGTACGTGGGTAGAAGGCATAAGCTGGAATTGGTTGGGAGAGTGATGAATGATGAGAAGCATACTCGCCATTATTGCTTGTCTGACCCCATCCTCCTCTGGTTCTTTTGGAAGAGACTCGACAGCGTCGTGCACTTGTTTCTACAAGCTGGGATGATAGATGATTTGGATCATAATAGTGTCCAAATGTTGGTTAACTACGACAAATCCAATGTAGGCTGGTGTCTTGGGGATGCCTAGTCAATCCAATGGATTGACAAAAATTGTCAATCCAATGACATTTTAGTAAATAAATGGAATATTTTATTTACAACATTGCCATTTATCTTTTTCTTTTTTTCTATTTATTTACCAAAATGCCATTGGATTGTCAATCCATTGGATTGACTCGGAATTTTCCGGTGTCTTATGATCAAAGGAGGAATTTGGTTTTATCCTATGCATGGGAAAGTAATGTTGTCTGCCCTTAGAGATAATAACTTTCGGAGGGACTCAGCATCGTCTTCAATGTTTCATCCGTTCAGATTTATACATTGTTACGAAGAGCATTACAGGAAGATAAAACCGTGCTGACGGGTAGAATTGCCAAGTACAACTCTCATCAACAACGCTCCTCCTCCTCGATCATTGGATCACTCCGCTGATCTTTGGTTAGACAACTGCAAAAGGAAGATGGAGGAGTATACAACATTCGTGTGCTACCACGATCATCATGCTCCAACACCAACAAGCCCAGGGGATCATCAACATCACTAACTAATCACTGTAATCAACATATATACAACAAACGCACTCCTTGATGAATTAATTGATGTCATTGTATTATACCTTCTAATCACTGTAATCTACTCTGTTAGTTTCTCTCTTAATAATTATATTTTATTAGATGATGTGATTGTGGATCGGTTCAAGTATGAATGTAGATTCATTGATCCACAATGTGTTCGTTGAAATGCCTATTAGCACGCAGCTACAATGGTTGTTTAATATTGATATGTTGTAATCTTTATTTTAACTCATCAAACAAATGATGTCATTCATATTCAGTGAAAATACAGTGAGAGCTAATACAAACTCAAATAAGTTTGTGAGCATGCATGATAGTATGACCCATGGCCCAACCCATTCACAACACGGTCGTGCTGTAATTTTTAAAGGTTCGACCCTATCTTAACTTGTGTACGTGCACTGGTTATATTGCTCGAACCAAAAAAATTAGAAATATCGAGCTTTGTCCTACCTATCGTGTTGGGTTGTGTCGTGTCATAGCTAACATCGGAAACAGATGGAGAATATCAAATGGAGTCTTTTTTCTACCAAGTAAGCTAACATCGGTAAAAGATGTCCTTCTTTCGCTTTTTAGATGACCCAGTCAACAAAATACACTTGTCGAGACACAATTTTGACCGTTAATAACTATAATTATGATTAATGGAAATTATAAAAAAACTAGATATTAATATATTATTTAACGAGACGAATCTAACGAGATCCCATTTGACTATATTTTTCATTACGTGTAAAGCACAAAACTTGGTCAAAGTGCTTCATGTGAATAGTGGAATTGTCAAATTGGGGCAACTAAAAAAATGGAAGAAGTATATATATATTGCATGATGATGCATGATGATTCGATTATGTACATGTAATACGATGATGGTCAAAGTTGCATCTTATTAACAACGTAAGATGATACGGTGCAACATACAATGTAAGATAATTTTAAGATTTGGTTGTTGTTTTGTTGCTTTGACTTAGAACATATATAATTTGTCTTTTAATTTTGTCATCTGGCATTATTATTATTGAATTTATATATGAATATGATCTTTTAATCAACATACAATCAAGATCTTTTAATCTCCTCGAAAAACTTGAAGAGTTCAGCCTTGATGATGTCTAGCTTCTTTTACGGAGGCTAATGAAGAAGAAAACTAAAGGCATAAACTATATATTGTCCGAGCTAACTAGCTAATTAAGTATAAGGGTATTATTATGTAATTCATGATATGGTTTACTTGTTTATGTATGGATTTGAAAATAAACAATGTGTTTATGGGCGGGTTCAAGTTTCAATGAATTTTATGTGAATTCGATCAAGGATTCCTAGGTAATTTTTGGAGAGGAAAGAGATAGAGACCTATGTGATATGAGAGAGATAGAGAGTGTAGCAAGTAATGAAAAACATTATAAATTAGAATGTGTAGCAAATAATGTAAAATATCCTAAATTAGAAAGTATGACAAGCTTTCTGAAACAGATGAAGTATATTACAGTATTACCCAATATCTTTTACTGCTAGGTACTGGTGGCTACTGCTACCAAACTTGTATATGTTCATTAACTTTAACTTATAGGTACTAGTCTTATTTGCACGCAATGTGTGCGGTGTTTTTTTTTTAACATAATACTCATCAATTTTAATTTTTAAATATATGAATCTTGATGATGAATTTTAGTATTGTATAAAAAAAATGAATATGTTGGCATAATGATGACAATTTAATGATAATCTAATGTGAACCAAGAAATTGATAAGGATTTTTCAAAAATAAATTACAGTGAAATTCTAAAAAAGACATACATGCAAAGTATAAAATTTGTAACAATATTAAAAGTAAAAAAATCATAAAAGAAAAATAGTTGCAAACAATAATACAAATTAAGTAAAAAGAAAAGAAGGAGAATAATGGATGTTGTAGAATGAAAGTAAATGTAAGTATTTAATACCCATCAAGGAAGTGAAATTTATTATTTATGGAATATTTTATATCAATTATAGTTATTGATTGGAGAAATAATTAAAAGAGAAATTAATCATGTTATTAAAAATATTGTATTAGAAATTATTTATATGTTGATTGAAAGATTGATTTGTTGATTATTAGAGAAATTTATTTAACAGTCAATTAAGAATTCATTAAAGACTATAGAAGAATGTTATTTTTGGTTGTTTTATGAATCAAGTAAGTTAAATTTATTGATTGGTTAATTGTTAAAATCTTATAATTAGGAAGGAATATAAAGGTTTTAGATAAACATTTTTTATTTTTTTATTATTTGCAAAAGTTAAATTAGGGTATATATATAACTATTTTCAGAGCTCCATGACTTATATAATAGAGATTGTTATTTATGAATAATGCATTATTATTTAGGAAAAGCTAAATGTAGTCGTAATGTTAATTTGAAGAACTAAAAGTGGAAATAATATGCAATAATTGATCATTTATTGCATCGATTAATGTATTATTTTGTCTTGAATTTATAAATTATTTCCATTTTCAATAATATATTTATATCTTATATGCAGCCTTAAGGGGTGCATTTAGCATAACCCTAGTATTAACCAGTACTGTCATCGGTTATTATTCAAGAATGAAAAAAATAATATTGTGGGATTTGAGCAAAAGTATGAGACCAACATGTTCATCCTAGGAGGTATTGGTTTTACTTGGTATAAGAGAAATTAAAAAAGAAAAATGAAGAAGTGTGTCTTTCTTTAATTTGATTCTCACTTAAGTTTGGAAACTTGGAATGTTTTCATCCGAGAAACTTGATTCTCACATATTTTATCCTCGCTTTTTTCATTTATTGGTAACAAAATAAAGGTTCCAGTTTCCTAAACCAAAATGTTACAATCAAGTTTCTACTTTTGTGAATAAAATGCTACTCATATTTACAAAGAGGTGAAAAATAGAATATTTGTACAACAAGGTCATTGAACACTCAGTSAACTTGCTTTTTAATCATATCATCATCATTAGCAAATAAAGCTTTGTATTTATGGTTATTAGACTCTTGGATTTTTTTTTATAACAATTCTTTATTTTAATTAATTAGAATTGTGCAGTGTGTGTTCTTTGATTAAAATTTAACAATAAACAAGGCAAATAAATTAGCTTCATAATATATATCGATCTCAACTCTCGACATTGTACTCGTATACATATGGTTGTTAAACCTCAAGGTCTTTTAGATTGAAAGAACAATGAGGTTAAGTTGTGTATATGGTTGTTAAATCTCGATCAAGGCCTTTTAGACTTAAATAACAACGAGAGATGCATCAAGATTTTAAAGTGGATAGCTAGAATAAAAGGGTGACAAACAAGTCATATCTAGCAAAAGAATATGAAATGAACTTGTCCCTTAAAATTAAAAAAGATGAAATTAAAATAAAGCAAAGTTATATAATATATAGCTTCAAAAATCACCCACACAATAGAATAAATCGAATTTTGATTGATGTATCCCATAACTAAAGTCATAACTAAATTAGTGTCCTAAGTTGGAGTTTTTGCGTGCTAATTAGAGTTCTTTTCCTCAATGTTATGATAGGTTTGATCAAATAATTAGTCACTAAGATTAGTTGAATGATTCTATCAAGAGTTTTCGTCAAGCATGAAAGGATTTGGTCAAGTAAATTTGAAAAGGGATAAAAGCCCTAAAAAGTTAGAGATATGTGATAAGTATTTCGTGACCTAAACTCAAGGTATTGTTCTTTATAATCTTTAAGGAGGTTAATGAAGAAAAAGACTCAAGGCATCAACTATCATTCAAGCTAAGCATAAAGGTATAATTGTACAAAGAAGCAAATCCAAACATATCCCTTTTTTATCACTCAAAAAGAAAGATAGTATTCCATGGTCATTATAATTACGAAAATTCCTAATGGTAATGATGAGTTTTGGCAGAATCCCAATGGTAATGACGTATTTTTTTTAATCCCAATAGTAATGATGTATTTTTATTTTCATTCTCAACCGTGATTATATGGGGGATTTTCCGTAAAGTAGGGGGCTATATGCTAGGAAATTTTGTCCAAAACTACCTTATTAAATGTTTTCGGGGCTACTTTTGTCCCGTATGGTCGAATTTCAAAAAAATTGACCAGATCAATCTCGACCTACATACGAGGGTTGCTTTAATTTCAAGCCTCGATATGAGTTCGAAAAATACCTCATTCAACGTTTTCGGGGTCACTTTTATCCTTTATAATCAAATTTGAGGTCGGAATTCGAAAAAAATGATAAGATCAATCCCTACATAACACCTATTTAATAGAAAATCCCTCTTATAATCACGGTTGGGAATGAAAATTAAAACTCATAACTACCATTGGGATTAAAAAAAACACATCACTACCATTGAGATTTCGCCAAAACTCATCGTTACCATTGAGAATTTCCCTTATAATTATAACAACTAGGGTGTAGGTTTATTTTTACGATAGCTTCTTAGCTACATCAAATTCTTTACGAAGTTTAATTATGCAAGCAACAAATTTGATTCTAATTCTTTTATAGTTAGTGCACTAAGACTACTACATACATCATATAAAGGGAAAGCCATGAACTATTAAGGTTGCCAGGAAATAACCCAATCCCAAATTATCTTCAAACACTATGGCAAATAGTCCTCTAAGCTCTAACGCTTCCACTTCATCAAAATCTATGACACAAAAATCTTCAAATGAACTAGAAATTTGCTTGTCATTTGATGAAGCTATAAAAGAATTGCCTAAGTTCTTGCAACCAGAAGATGAGCAAGAACAAAATGAACTTGTGATGTTTCTGTCACAAGTTGATCAATTGCATAAAAATGTTGTTGGTAAAGTTAGTGCTAGTTCCATTTTCAATTATCTTGATGAACACTTGCTAAAACCTATCACACATGCTAGTGATGAAGGGGCGTCGCAGGTATGTACATGTTAGTACAACTTTATATTTCATATTATGTTAATGTAATGATGTCATATAAGTTAAATTTACGCGTGTCGTACAATACATTATAGCATACTTTGTTTATTTATTTATTGCTAATTTATATTTGTTATATAGGTTGCGATTCCAGACCAATTGTTACTATATTCCGGGAATATAGCTATTGAGGTGATTCAATATCTACTATAGAAATTTAATTTCTTTCTATATTTTAATAAGCATTTTGATCAAAACAAAATTGTTACTAAACTCTCTTGTTCTGAAATTAATTAATGATTTCCTAATTCAACAACTTTGTCCAATAAGTTCATGTCTCATCACTCTCTACAAACTTGCTCCGGTTCACGTGGAATATATATAAGAGTAGTTTGTTTAAGAATCACTTGTTACAAACGGTCATTATTCATCGGCATTTCATATTCTAATATTTTGTAAAAGTGGATTGTGTAGGTCGCTTACAATGTCACTAGAGGTGATGATTTACACACTATCCCTATGTCAGTGTTCAATGTGTTACAAGAACTTGCTTGGGAAGCCAAAGCGGCTTTGATGCTAACAACCTTTGTATTGACCTTTGGAGACAATGGTTTAAACTTATGTGAAGAATCTGACGCGTCTGTCAATGACATATCATCAATGTTTGCAAAAATCAAAGGAGGATATTAGCACCAAGTTGAAACCGGTCATGATAATCTTTTCAGAGTCATATACGAATTAATCCGTTCCATCGTCAAGTTTGAAAGTTTACCAGCCACATATATGACATCCAATGATCCAAAAGTTAAAATAGAACGGACTCAATTAATCATTTCTATTTATTGGATCATTAAAATTATTGTAGCTGCTGCAACATCACACATTATAAAGACGTCGAAGAGGGGCAACGAGTAAGTGAAATTTCTTTACATATGCAAAGCTTAATAATATTTTATTATATGAGTGAAATTAATACTTATCTATGAATCCGAATTCAATTGAATCATGCAATTGTCTTTCATATTGGTATATATATATATGCTAAACGTAAATATCAATTGTTATACTATTTTTTTTCCTGTACATTTGAGACTAATGTCACTACATCCCACACATTACAGGGATATTGTAGATGAACAACTTGATTAGTTTCTAATTATGCATTATTTTTGTTAAACAAGCAAGGGGTAATGGTATCTTCCTTAATCTTTCAGATTTAAACCAATGATTTCAATGCTGTGTGATTTACCATCACGATGGTCCAAAAAGTTTGAAGCTATGAGCAATATTGGTTATATCGGGAAAATGTTATTTCGATTGCAAGATCTCCTAAGTCCGTGACCAATATTACGTTACTTCTTCATTTATTTTTTTACATACATACATACATACATACATACATACATACATACATACATACATACATACATACATACATACATACATACATACATACATACATACATACATACATATGCATAGCACTAATGAAGGGCAATGATATAATACGATGCAGAGGGAGATGTAGACATGGAAGTTTACGGAAAGATTAAAAAAATTGTGGAGCAAGATGATCATATTGACAATATGGAAGTCTTGAAAACTCTCACCTCCTCAACTCATGAAGAWGCACTCCAATTATACGATTGTATGCATAAGAGAAAGGTACACTCAGTATAATTTTTAGTGGTGATACTCTCATTATACATCTATTGTTTCAAATGACAAATATTGATATAATGAAAAAATGACAAAATTATTGATATTTTGGAGAGAAATATATTTTATTGGTTTATGTTTGCTTAAGAAAGGTACATTGATCTTTTAGGTTCATCTTCACGAGTTGAGAGGTGAGCATGTGCTTCTATTTATATCCGACATAGAAGACATTGCACCTGAGGTCGAGCAGGCTAAGCTAGATGAGCTCATTGATGGTTTTGATTCCAATAGAGGGAAACAAATGAATTGCAATATATTGTGGATTCCTGTCATAGATTGTTCAGTACAACGCACAAAATCCACAGAAACGTTCACGTTGAAGCCTTTTTTAGAGTGGTATTACATGATTCGCTACACAAAACTACTAGAATCTAAGGGCGAGGAGAGAAATTTCAAGGGTTGGTACTCCGTTGATGACGCATCAACGATAAGAAATGAAGTGAAAAAGTTTTTAAGGGATGATTGGAATTACATGGATGAGCCTATAATTGTGGTTTTGGATCCTCAAGGCAAAGTCGTAAACTTAAATGTCATCCACAAGTTTTACGTTTTTGGAGACGACTATTTCCCGCTCACAAGAAAGATGGATGCAAAACTACTAGCCCAGAAGTTTCATTTATCTTATAACATTGATCTCTTGATTAAACCAGCAATTCTTGGCTTAGGGGAATTATATAAAGATCGGGTAACTTTTTCTCACTTCTTTTTTTTCATAAAATCATGCGATGGTACAAAGATAAATATTTCAACAACGTTTATAATTTTATATAGAACATTAATAATTTCATTTTACTATCCTAAGCTATATATAAAAATAAAAACTCTAGAATGTAACACTTTAGTAAATACAATGTAAGTATTGTTTTAGAATACAACAATACACTATAGTAGCTAGTAAAAAAATGCATCAATTATGAATCATCCTTTGAAATACAAAACTTCATTGTACTTTTCCACTACGTAGTAAACATGACGAATTGAAATTGATGATTGTTATCCCTCACGCCTGCAGAAAGAAAACAGGGAGATCATATTCATGTATGGAGGTGAAAAAATAGAATGGATTCGGAGCTTCAGAAGTGCAGTGGATGAAGTTGCACGTGGAGATACAACAATAAAGACGGTGTATGTTGGGTGAAGGCACAAGCTGGAATTGGTTGGGAGAGTGATGAATAATGAGAAGCATACTCGCCATTATTGCTTGTCGGACCCCATCCTCCTCTGGTTCTTTTGGAAGAGACTCGACAGCTTACTGCACTTGTTTGTACAAGCGGGGAGGATGATAGGTGATCCTGATCATAGATGTGTCCAYATGTTGGTTAACTACGACAAATCGAATGTAGGCTGGTGTCTTATGATCCAAGGAACATCATTGAGTTGGTATCCTATGCATGGGAAAGTAATGTTGTGTGCCCTTAGAGATTATAACTTTTGGAGGGACTCAGCATCCTCTTCAATGTTTTATCCGAACACACTTTTAGATTTTTACGAAGAGCATTACAGGAAGATAGAACCMTGCTGYCGGGTAGAATTYCCAAGCACTGCTCTCATCAACAACGCTCKTCCTCCTCGATCAATGGATCACTGCACTGACRGTAGGTTAAACTGCACAAGGAAGATGGAGGAGTATACAACATTCGTGTGCTACCACGGTCATCATGCTCCAAGACCAACAAGCCCAGGGGAGGATCAACATCACTAACTAATCACTAATCAACATATATACAACAAACGCACTCCTTCAATTGTTAGCTTGTAATTAATTAATATCGTATCATACCATCTTCTATCGTATCTTACTATCTTTGTTTGGAGTAAGTCTTAATTATTCAAGTTTTGCTATTTTATTTATAAGGATTTTAATTAGATGCATGATGTATGTATGTGATTATATGAATGTCGATTAATTGATTGGGGGTTGCCCAATCATGTGTTTGTTGAAATGCCATATTGATTGAGTGAATAATCTTGTTGTGCGATGCTTGGTTCCTAATCTGTGTACGTTTGTGAGCATCATAATATCATCCATGGCCCAACCCATTCACGACACGTTCGTGCTAGAATTGTCCATAACATTGCCCATCTATAAGGTTTTATTATCCAAACTAAGGGCCCGTTTACATTAACTGAACTGAACTGAATTGAATATTTTATGAGAAAGAAATTGGGTTGAATTAAGCTGAACTGAACTGAACTGAAAATAAGCTAATATAAACAGGCCCAACCATCAAATTGGCCATATATGAGGTTTTTGTTTTTATAAAAATAACGAAAACAAAAATGAAGAGTGTCTTTTTTTTTACGAGAAAACTAAAATGTTTCATTCATAGTAACGTCAAACGACACTTACAATTGGACATAAACGAAAAAGTTCCATAGAAACTATGAACATTTTGCATTAATACAATAGATTTGAATAATACAGGTTGAAATATTAATCATCCATAGAGTGTTTTTCATTATTAATTTTGTTGTTGGAATATTTTTCGTAGAAACTTAGAATCATACAGGTTTTAATTCACGAACTAGACAAAAAAAATGTCACTATCTAGGTCAACTTGCACATAAATTACTTAGGTGTTTTTTAAGGTTTAATTTTATAGTACTTCAATTTAACTAAACTTTAATTGACTTAAACCCACTTCACTCTCATTTAGTTCAATTCAGTCAATTTCATCTGATTCCAGTTCAGCTCAGCTATTTCAACTCATTTTAGTTCAAGTTCAACAATTTTAACTCACTTGAATTCAACCAACTTCAATTCAACTTACTTCAGTCTAATAGTTTAAGAGAATACCTGCCCTCTAAATATATTTAAGTCATGTAACAATGTTGTAAGTTTACTAGGTAATAAAAATAATGTCGTGTTATCACACTTTACACTATTTGGTAATCATCAAATCCCCACTTTCGTGGACAAATATACTATTCCTCGGACCAAATGCTTTAAGTTACCAGGAAGTGAAAAACAAAAAGTGCAAGTAGTGAATATCCACATGACAAGGGCATTAAACATTATGCGAAGTATCTTTTAAACCTATGATTTTAAATTTGTAAAATTGGCAAAGGTTTGAATTCTCATAACTCTTCTCGTATTATAAATGTACTTCGTTTTTATATCTCCCTATACTTTGATGCTGAGTATGTGTGTAAAGGAGAAATTTCTCATGTTACATCCTCCCTATACTTTTGAATAAGTGAAGCATTATGTGTATGAAGCATAAACCTAAGGTTCTATAAAATTTATATACTTTGTTTCTTTTAACGACAATTTTGGTTTTGACATATATTTTAAGAAAAAGATTTGAGGGTGCAAACGAGCAAGTTAGGTAAAATAGTTTTAAGACTAGTAACATATAATCTCATCCTTGTATGTGCTAAAATCATTTTATATAATTTGATCATTTGTACCTTTAAATCTCTTCCTTTATAAGCGTGCCAAAAACAAAGTTGCTGTTAAAAAGAAACGGATAGAGTATTTAGAATTATATTAACTTTGGAATGGAAAAACATACTTACATACATGATACGCTAAAATAACACAAATTTAATGAAATTTAGTTAAAATTTAGCTTTGATTTAAATAAATAGGTTGACACGAAATGAGTGGAACAAGATTGAATCAATTGGTTCAATTCGTTAATGTAATTGTGTTGATACGAGCACGAAACAAGTCAACATTATTAAGCTCTCATATCATATTAATGAATAATAAGCTCTATCATGAACTACGATATACACTTCAACATGAATACGTTGAAAAACACAATACATTGCAAACGACATATGTAGTACTAAGTCATCATATTTTATACAACCACAAAACAAAACAAATACGTGTCWRAACTCTTAWACACAACTAGGAGAATTTCTATCCAACAASATCTCTTAATTAATTATWAATTAACTAGRACTTATATTCTTAAAACTACAACACAAAACGACATATTACACTAGTGCTAATTAATCTCATGGATTTTGATTAATGATGTATGTTCGATTTAATTAAGGTTAATTACTTGGTTATGCATGTCAAAATCTCTTTTTGATTCCTTTGGTGGCTTCGATCATACTAGCTTTGATAAATAAGTTTTTTATGTTTTTGGAGGATAATCTTTTATGTGGGCCCATGACCCATAAAAACGTTACTGACTAAGACCCTATTCTCATTAGTTTATTTCAATAAATATCGGTAAAAGTGAGTTCAATCACTAAAAATAAGTCATGTTCATTAAAAATAAGTTCAATAATTTTTGAGAAATTTGTTAAGGTTTCAGTTCAGTTTAATAAAAATAAGTGCAGTTCAATATTAATAAATTCAGTTGAATAAAAATAAATTCAATTTAGTAGAAATAAGGTTATGTTCAATTCGTCTGAATTTTTCTGATCTGAATTTTTTCTTATTTGATCTAAAATTTTCTGATCTAGTCTAATCTGATCTATTTGAAATTTTATGATTTAGTCTGATCTGATTTGAACTTGTTGTAGTTGTTTTTTGTTTTTATTTTTCTGATCTGATATGAATTTTTCTTATCCGATCTGAAATTTTCTTATCTGGTCTGATCTGATCTGAATTTTTCTTATCTAGTCTAATCTGATTTGAGTATTTCTAATCTGATTTTTTTTAAAAAAATAAGTACTAGAATGCTTAAATATTTTCTGTTCTGATTTGAATTTTTCGTATCTAGCCTAAGTTTAGTTAAGTAAAATTCAATACGTTGCCGAAAACAAAACCTAAATCATAGGTCATTTGTTCAATCCTTTGTAATTCAATATCTAACATACTCCCTCCGTTACGTTTTAAATGCAACATTTGATTATTTTACCTCCCACAAATAATATCAAGTGTTGCATTTAAAACGCACGAGATAGATTTTTTTTGGCGAAGAATGAGCAGCTAAGAGAATACATGTCATGTAGTTGAATCCTATATGTAGCACCAATTGTGAATTTCTGAAGCAAAAATGAAAAACTGAGCAGAACGGCTCGTTTCGGAACCTTCCCAGCCATGGCTTGATCGCCAAGGCAGTCCATGTTCATGGAATCAACTTAAGGATCATTAGCAGTCGTATAAAATATTTTCTTTGATCTTATATGATTTTACGCATCAAATATTCAGCAGTTTAAGGTAAGAATTTTTTCTGTAGACATGGCAAACTTTTAGGCGTAATTACGCCCACCTGGGTAAACAGAATTGAAAATCATAGTTTGGAAGTCACAGCAAGTCTCAATTCAAATAAAAAGGATGTGAAAGTTGAATAAAATTTGAAGCAAAACTATGCACCATCATGTGAATTTTAAAGTCAAAACAAAAGTTAAACCTCAAGTTCAATTGTCATGTTTTCAAAATCAAAATCTTGTCAAAGCCAAGTGCAAAATCAAAGTACAACTCAAAGCCTCACTCAAATCAAGCCTACATTACAACCTCAAAAGTCCTCTCCAAATGAGCATTATCCATCACTTTCACACACGACCGCACGAACTACGAATGGTTTGTTTCCGCATGGATACGTAGGTAGCCTCGCCTCAAAGCCAACCAAATTAATAAAAATAATTCGAGGTTCATTTCAATGAGTAATTCGATTCTCTAGAATTCGAAAAATATCCTTTTAGTCTAGACCCTGCAAAGACTTAATTTTGATCCAAAATCACAAGACTAACCGTGTCAGCCTCGCATTTGTGCCAACCCTTAGTCACAGAGTTTGGTATCAATTCAAAATAATACTTCATTCATCAAAGGTAGATCTATTAATATATTTTTTTTCATACAATTGATTGCGCACACAAAAATTATAATTTTAAATAATACCCCGCAAACTATTGGGTTTTGTTCGAGTTTGAGATCTATTAAAACTATACAGGTGCATTGTGGGTTATGTTTGAGTTTTAGATTTGATTGGGTTGAATTAGATCCTTACAGTTTACATGAGTTAAAATATTTTATTTCAATATTAGGCATTGTAACACCCCGACCCCATATTGGGTCAGGCCAAGTGTCACCTAAGGGCATCCTAAATTGACAATCTGACCTCAGAGACCAATAGGTGTTCTTTCGGCGCATTTAGTCTTCAATTATACGCGTCCTGAGAAGCTTCCCAAGAGATCACCCATTCTAAGAATACTCCTAGTTGAGCATGCTTAATTGCGGAATATCTTAGCATATGAGCTCCATAAAAACAGATGCATATTGTTGACATTACATTAGTATCTTATCAAATCCTCTTAAACCATTCTCATGGGTGTTAGAATCACCCCCACTTAGGGGTGACCAAAGGTCCAGTCTGGACCTGAAATCAGACCGGATCGGACCGGACCATCGATTCTGGTCCAGGTCCAAGCCCAAAGAAATTAGGGGAGCCGATCTTCCGGTCCGAAATCGGGGTTTTTAGGTCCTGACCGATGGATCGAAATAATTATTAAAAATATATATTTGTTCTCAAAAATTAATAACCAAATGTCTGTAACTCTCCTCTATATTATATTTGAAGTGTAAGTCTCTAAGATAAGTTAGTAACTATTAAGAGCTCAATGCACAACAAGTCCAACAGGGTCCGATAGATTTTTTATTGATTTTTTCAATTAAAAGAGCAAAAAAAAAAAAACAACAGGTCTAACAGGTCCAAACCTGGACCGGACTTGAATTTCATGTTCAGTCTAGGTCCAAGTTTTTTGGAGATTTCGGTCCACCAGTCCAACCGTTCCCGGTCCCGGTTCGATCCAGTTTGATTCTGAACCGGTGCTCAGCCCTACCCCCACTTATGGAACACAACGCCCTCGTTGTGCTCATAAACTCCACGCTAGAACAGAAGCTAGTCACATAGTCCTATATAATCCTCATTCGCTAAGCTCCAAACCACTACACTTGGTTATGGACGCGGTTGCAAGGTCGCTCTGATACCATTTTAACATTTCAACCCATACCGAATTAGGCCAAGTGTCACCAAAGGGCATCCTACACGGTTATATGACCTCACAAGCCAACGCGAGTCTTTCTAGCAAATCAATGAAGATTTGGATACAAATTATGTTCAAATAGTTATTTAATTTTTAAAATAATTTTGAGAAAAAATCTCTTTGATTTTACTCCAAACTTGGTATTCCCTCCGTTCCATATTATTTTGTGCATTTACTATTTGGGGGAGAAACTTGGAATAATCTATCATAATAAAAGTTGGGTCAAAAAGTAAAAATACATTGGAGAGAGGATGTGTAAATGGGGAAAAGTAAGAAAAAGTGGTAGGTCCACCATATTAAAAAATATTAAAAGCATGTCCAAAAATGGAATAAAATACAATCCACAAAACATTATAGAACGCCCAAATGGAGAAAGTGTACAGAAGAATATGGAACGGAGGTAGTACAATATAATAACTCAAATAGAAAAATAAATAAATTATTGATCTCATCATTTACTCTAATTCCTAAACCTTCTACGTTATATTTGTGACCATTCATGCAATCTTTCACAAAGAACATTCACACAATCTTTCATGATTTCTCTATTTGACTACCAATCGGTAAAATTCAATGACGGGCGTTAATTACTGTCTATAATATAAAACGGTTGGTAAAATCTTTAAAACGATCGATAATTACCTATAAATTTAGAACAGTCGGTAATAATGATTTTACCGTTAGTTTTGTAGGCGGTTGGTAAATTCAGTCGTTAATAACATGAATTTTTATTGTGCATATCAAATGGGAAAAATTTAGAATGATACTTTATTTAGACTTAACAACATCGTTAAGATGATGGAAGCAATGATACGTTGCAAAAACTTTGTGAATGCCACAACTATTTTAAAAGAAGTCGAACTGCGCCATAGTGATCCTATATATGGTGCTACTGGCGTGGATATATTAAAGCTTAAAAAAGTGAAGTCTCTTGAAGAACAAATCGAAAGTGTAAAGATTCAAATTGAGGCTTGCAAGCGCATGAATGCTGTGAAAAATAATGGGTCTTCTTTGAACGCAGGAGAAACGACTAAAAATGATGATTTCCTTGGGGTGATCTTGTTTTGTCTCTTACTTTACGTCAAACTAATGAGAATATAACTGAAATTTGATGCCAAAATATAGTTTGTATCACTGTTGAGGTGATTTTGCACTTCACCAACAAGTCAGCCGCCCAATGTTATTTTTTGTTCGGTAGCGGGGTTGCCCCTCTGGTTCGGTAACGTAAAATGGCTCCTAAGTTCGTACTGGAAGTCAAGAGGATGCGAATCAAGGAAATAAACTTGTTGTGGAATAAAATTGAAGCTTAAAACAAACAGCAATGAAGAGAAACGAAAGCCATCCATTTAAATTAGGGATAGAGTTAGACTACAACTGTATCAGATGGAAGGATAATTACCTCCATGTTTACACAATTGGTATAACAACAAACATGCTACTGATCCATGATAAGATGAACTATGCTACGATATGCTATGTTAAACTATACTTGGCTACTAAGCCAAGTGTGGCTAAGGAAAGCTAAATACTAAGAAAGATATATACTTGTTTGATTGTTCGTCCTTTCTTATGCTCCGTCTTCATCTATTTATAGGCCTCAATGGTGGAGATCATGGGTGGTTATTAGCAGTTACTCCTTTGACGGTTTCTTGGCGCTCTTTCTTGGATATTTGAATCTCCCTGCTTTACCTCCAAGTCTCCTTTGACGCCTGATACTTCATGTGCCATCTTTTGTTGGGTCATTTCTAAGTGGGCCACTTCTCCCATAATCCCTTCAAGCGCTTGCATTGTGTTCTTATCTCTGGACTGAATTAAGTGAGAAACACCAAGTATCGTTGTCGCCGGTCTTCTATTCTTCGTTGATCATCGCCAATCAAAGTTACTCGTCAAGCTCTTAGTTGCTTTATTTTCTGATTTTTTTTTTGATTTTCTATGCTTTATACAAGTTTTATAAAATGATTTTCGAAAATAAATAAATTCAACAATTCTTAGATAAATCCAGATAATTTAGGAACGATCCGGAATATTCTAGAAGACTAATCTTGCCCACCAAGTTTATCCAAAAATGGATAAAGGTTAATTCAGATAGCAGATAAGATGCAAAATTACGGATTAAAATTTCCGAACAAAAGATAGATATAAATAGAATTGAGCACACGGATCGTTGACGTGGCATGCCACGTCAACACCATCTGTATATACGGTTAGGATAATCGTATATACGGATGGAGTGATCGTATATACGGTTGTTATCCGTATTCTTAATTCTAATTATATCTATCTTATTCCAAAACGCCTATAAATATATGCTCTCGGTGCTTAATCGAACATCAACGAAAATAATCATGCGATGTGCGATTCAAAGCTCTCAAAAGTCTCTCTCATGCAATCCACAAACACAAATCACTTTCAAAATCAAAAGTCTCTCAAATTTGTCGCAACTTTCGGAGTTGTATCTTTGCGGATTTAGGTACAAATTACGAGGCTATTCAATCATAATACACCGTAAATTGAATTTCGTTTTGGTTTTGGTTTTCAATCATGTAAATTAATTCGTTTTCAATCTTTTTCGATTTATCGTAGTCGTTATAATTGTAATTGTCAATGTTAACGATTTCCTTTGTTATGATAAGCAATTCAATTGGAAGCAAAGATTTTGACACTCTAATCTTGCTTTGTTTTCTTTTGCTTTGATAGCAATACAAGGTAAGTTGATTTGTATATATATAATTGAGTTTTGATTTCTATATACATTATTCTTGATCTTTGCGCCTATGACTCTTTTGATTTCTTAATCGAGTCTTGAATCACATTAAATTCAGATTAAATTCAAAATCGACGTAGGACATAGGCCCCGACAAGAGCACACGCCTACACGTACCCCTTTGGTTTTACACAATGGAAGATGGTTTAGATTTTGTTGTGTTTTGTAATCTTTTCTTTCTTCTTTTATTCCCTCTATTTTGGCCTTAGGCCTTAACCCTACTTTATTCACTAAAGTAATTAGCTTATGATGTTTCTATTGAGGAATATGAATATTGACATCACTATTCACTAACAACATATTAATATTACTTGTACTCCGTACTCCTGTTGTTATTTCCTGAAAATAGTAGTGTGCTGCAATTGTGCATTAGTGCAAAACTGCAAATGGAAGAAAGACGAAAATAGGAAGGCAGAACAATTGATGACAAACAGAGAGGTGAATAAGAACATGACGCGAATTGATTAGGAAGGCAGAATAAGAAAAACGACATCGTATAGTAGTGAGACCACAATAGACTAATTGATTTGAACTCATCCAATTTCACAAACAACAAACTAATCGGAAAAGCAGTCCACATTCTGTCGGATTTTTCGACTCCGCTGATTCTTTCGGTAATTCATCTTCTACATTACATTGGTTTTCTCGTTTCGAATTTGAACTAATTAGCTTTAAATTTTGTCTAATTTTAAACTAATTGTAACTGGTTTTTCTGTTGGTTAAGAAGCTAATTTGAACATTCGATTGAATTTGGATGAAATTAGGATTGAATTACACTTATTTCCATTGTTGCCACCACTAGGTTTTGTTGAATGACGTCGTTCCAAAGAAGAACAATGAGAAGTGGGAGGAAGAATTTGAAGTGGGCAGCAGAGGACGACAATTGTTTCATATGTTTTGGTGCATTTGTCAATTTTGAGGGAACAAATTTATAAATCTAATTGTTGTTTTGGTTCAATGTTATTTATGAAAATATTTTGTTGTCTTATTGCATTCAATTGATGTAATGTATAAGTTTTTGGAATATGATGGATTGTTTTAGACTTTAAGATGCAATAGTTATCTATTATTCTATGATCAGCTCTTATGTATTAAGCTAAGAATTTGAAAGTATTTTAGTGTTTGGATGATAATTGTAGATTGGAAGGCAATGGGTTGCAAACTTTTCAAGGTCAATTTTTGTATAGAGGAGATATTATGGTAATGAACTATGCGTTTCTCAGGTTATGGATGCTAAAGGTGACCATACTATGGCGTATTTTCCAGCTAAGTTTCAGAAGAGCATGTGGGTAAAGACAGGTTGGTCCGAGTGAAACTAAGGAAATCTCATTGTTTCGAAGACTAGTTTAAATTTGTTAAGTGTTTTGACAAAGTAACACTTTTCTGTGCATAGGCAACTTTGTTGTAGTAGATCATAGTGGAAGGGAGGAAGCTCTAGTCTCTGGAGTCTGGTAGTAAGGTGACATGTATCGTTTCACAAGTTCTTTTTCATGAACAAGTTCAGCGCCTACAAAAAAGTTCAGAGTGGTAGGTACTTCCTTCTCTAGCTAGAACTCTTTGGATTTTGTTTAAAATCTATAGCTTCTTGTGTTATCTGAAGCTTGTCACGTTAGTCGTACTAGTTCATGCACAAAACTTTATCTATTTTACTGAACTTGAGCACTTTGGTGAAGTAAGATATTGATTTCCTTGAAGTCACCTCATACTAGGCTTTCTTATTGAAGGCTTTGAAGCTTAATTTATATCAATAAAGCTTTTGAAAGCGGGACAAATTACTGTCGACCTTCAGCAAGTTGGCTTCGAAATAACTTTCTTGTTCAGCTCGACCAGATTTCTTACCTTGATTATTGAAGTTTTCTGGTTTGACTTAGTACCCATATGCATCTTTGGAGCTTTGAAGCACTGTCACCTGCTCCCCTACCAAAAAAATTTTAAGTTTTGTTTCAAGGTACCAAATTACTAATTTTTCTTCCCGCCAGAAAATTAATTCTCCGGCATTGGCTCGTCGTGATTTGTGATAAATTTGTAGCGTGAGTGACACTCTCCTTTATTACCCCAACCACCATCTATTCACTCTCCCATTTCTCACTCCGACTTTTCATCCCCTCTCTCTCCTCTATTTCCACTTCTTCTCTCTTCCAAAGGTGCTTCTTTTTGCTCAGTAAAAACATCATTCCAATGTGTAATTTCCACTCAATTCTCACTGTAAACGGTAAATTTCCTAATTTTTGATCAACCATTAAGTTCTTAGTGTAAGCCTTGATAACATTGAGTGCGACATCTTCAGAACAATCACATTTCTGGGTTTGAATCAAGGCTGCGATGCGAGGAACGTGGGAGACAAGAGTGGGGAGATGAGTGAGACGACGAAGGATGTGGTGGAAGATAGTGGGAGTGTGAGAGTAGCGAGGGGGTTGTGGGGTATAGTTGAAGAGTGACAGTTTTGTTTTGGTGTTTTTGAGGAGAGTTTTTTTTAGGGAGATATACAAATACACAAAGTGTATTACCCAATCATATAAGAGCAAATCGCAAAATTAAAAATTAAAAATATATTTTCAAGTAGTGGAATAAGGCGCCCATTTGTATTAGCCAATTAGAAGGGGACCACATACACTTAGTGTATGTATATATAGCCTTTTCCGAGTTTTTTAGGGAGCTAAGACATTATAGGAGTTTGGGTTTCATTGTGTATGTGGGGGACCACATACACTTAGTGTAATGTAAAGGGTCTTGTGATCAAACTATGTTTAGTTTTTATCATGTCCAGGTTAATTTCACTATCGATGAGTTATGAATATAATGCAACATTTTGATTTTTGAGTTGTGGGAAAGTAAACATGACTTCCTTTGACTCGATTTAGTTGTCACATTGCTAGTTCAAATAGAACTTTTGACTTGTTTTCTATATGATTTGAATAGAGGGTTTCTTGCTCAAACCATGTACTAACTATGTCTTAGTCTCAGGATTAATTTGTTGCGTTACTAGTTCAAGTTGCACTATTGAGTATCGGTGTGACATGTAATTATGGATGGAGGGAGTAATATACTTCGTATTAAGTTTAAGTTTGAAAGTGTGGAACAAAATGATCACGATCCATGATTCTAGAATTGGTGTGTTTTCGGTATTGCAAGAAAAGTGGGAATTCAGGGGATGTTGTATTTTGGTAATTGTATAATTGACAATTTGCTTGATCAATATACGGAGTAGTTTAGATGATTAATGGTAGAACAATGTTATGTTTGATCAGTACTCTGCAAAGTAACTACAGGTGCTTTCTGATATTATTGTTCTGCTAACGGAGCGATCTTCAAATATTAGTAGGGACATTTTTTAGTCTGCATATTATCTCTATTGGCTTAGTGGTTCACCATTGTATAGAGCATTACTTTCTTATGATATGTGACTGTCATTGAATTGTGTTTCAAATTTTCAATGTGTAATTTATGAATGTAAGCTTCTTTCATTACATGTTCAAGGATTGTTTCAAAGCACTTTATTTTAGGTTATTTGAGTTAGATGCTGAATAATTCATGGTACCAAACAATGCCATGGTTTTAAACAGACTTTTTATGAAGAAATCTCTTAATGGCTAAAATATTACCAAAACTTCCATTTAAGGTATTGATTAGTATCATATCCATGAAATAGTGTCTTATTTTTTCCTCTCTCTCGTTCTGAATTTCGACTTCTTGAACTCAATTTTTCCCACAATCTGGCTCCTTAAATTTCTCGAGCGATGGATTGATGTGCTTGTTTGATGAACCACATTAGTAGGTTGTCTGAAAAAGCTTACCTCACCTGCACAGATTCAATGACTTTTATCTTACAAGAGGGTGTCATTATTTATATTATGCATTCATATGAGCTGCAACAAAGTTGTTTGTACAAACTGTTTTATATTTGAATCTTCAATGCCAGAGATTCTAAAATTATTTAAGGCAATGCTTAGTGAAATGAGAGATGAAGATTCTTTCATTGGTCTTTCACTTGGCTCTTTCTATCAATTTATCAATGTGTCTTTTTTTTGGTGGGAGAGGGAAAATATCGTTGTGTCTTTGAATGAGTTTTTTCAATCAATGTAGGAAAATTCTTGACTCTCACCCTGCACAGAGGAAAAGATGATACTAATGCAGATCTCTCTTTGTCTGATCAGAACAACCATGTATCAGAACATCTAATGGCAAACAAGAGGAAAGTCCAAATCATGTACCTACTGTAAATAGCCTCTCTCTAACTGCTCCTCCTTTGAGGATTCCACAAGGGAAGAGAATGATGAAAGTTGTTGCTAAACGTTTGGAAAAGCTTTTACATAAGAATATAGAACTCTCTAAAAGTGACGAATCAACAAATAGTATGAAGATTATGGGCAGGAGGAATCAGTCTCATCTAATAGCTTTAAAGAGGCTAAGGAGAAGATGCAATGTAGAGACGAAGATGTGGAATCACCTTAAAACTTGCACGGTGGAATTTTTCTTGATCAGACACATGGTTAATGCAAAAGACCTCAATGCGTTACTTTTGGCTCCAGAATCACAGTTAAGGACGGAGAGAATTTGCAGAGTTACAGGGGGTAACTGATACGTAAGAGAGCCGTTGAACTTTCAAGTCTGGGGATTCCCCAAGTTTAACTAGAGTTGGCACGTACACCGAACCTCCAAGTAAGTTAAGGCAAAGCCAATAGTGTTGAGTTTGCTGTTTTTGTAAGAATAGCCACTTCAAATGGGAATACTGCGAGTACATTCAAGATTGAGCTGCTCTATAAGATTATGCCTGGTCCAGAATAATCATCTGGTGAAGAATCCTTCCGCCTTCTGATTTTTGTTGAAGATTCATCTGACAAGGATCAAGACTTGGAAGCTCTTCAAAGGGAACACCAATCTGATTGGGAGTTAGCTTACGAGTATTTGGGAAACCTGACTGTAGTTGCTGCCATTTTTCTTACATGCTAAGCTGCGCACATCCTAAGTACCGAGTCCCACAAGCATACATGCAGGTAATTATCCACACTCCATTGTTATATTTATCCTTATTAATGTTGTCAAATTTTATCAATAGGAAGCTATCATTATGGAGTTATTAATAAATCTTTAGGTGATGGATGTGTAGTTACTGTAGGCAGCTTTGGCTGAAGCTGTCACCTTACCATGCTTAGATACAACAGAATCTTCTTATCTGTTTCACCTGTAATAAGGCTATAATGGAAAAACATGGACAAGCTTTGTATAGCTTCGAACTTGTGATTTACAATGTAATGGTTTGGGTTTCCATTAATGTGCCAACTGCAATGTTTTCTTCATTTTATTACTATTCTTTATCAGGATGGATGACATGGGTGGCCAGTGTGCCAAGACTCATGATGAAGAGTAACATTCGATGTTGCTGTCAAGTAAAAATTATGTCATTAGTTCCACGGTTCCACCCCATTGATCTATGTATTAATGTTTGTGCTATTGAGAAAATTTGCCCTTACAAATTAAGGAATTAGAGATTGATTGAAGAAAAATGATACTGATGAGAGCACTCACTATAGCGAATCATATTTTTGCTCAACATGTTAATCTTGAGAAAATAATCCCCCTCAAAGCTCCATAGAAGCAATCATTAATTTGCTCTTAATTGAGTAGAGTGGAAAACGAGCAAGTTGTGAGCAGAATGAAATTTTCACAGTAACTTCGTGGGCTCCACTGTTGCGGCTTTAAAAAGACAATTTCTTACCTACACTCTAGGTCCATGTAATTTTGCATGGACCCCCCCCCCCCAAGCCCACAATCCGTTGCATGGACCCTCCTCCTCCCCCCAAGCCCACACTCCTTCTATCCTACGCGTTGACAAGCCCAAATAATTTTTTAAATATTTTTAATTATTACTCAGGTACTCCCTATCCTTTAATACATTTTGTGAATTGTGACAAATTTTCTACACGACACCGTGTTTTTATTGCATTTGTGGATACAATAACCGAGCCTTGAAAATTTAAAGAGGCAATGGAACATGAAGGTTGGGCCTTAAAAATAATGAAACTTGGGTGCTGGACAAATTGCCACCAGGAAAGAAAGCCTTGGGTTGCCGATGGGTGTATAACGTCAAACTTAATTTTGATGGCACACTTGAGCGCTTGAAGGCTTGTTTCGTTATCTTCGGTAACCATCAGGTTGAGGGTATCGATTATAACAAGACTTTTGCTCCGGTGGCTAAAATGGTAACTGTTTGTGCTTTTCTTGCAGTGGCTTCTGCGAAAAATTGGGAATTGCACCAAATGGATGTACATAATGCCTTTCTACACGGTGATCTTGACGAGGAGGTTTATATGAAGCCTCCCCCTGGATTTCATGGCTCTAAATCTGGGTTGGTTTGTCATCTTCAAAAATCCTTGTATGGGTTACAACAAGCACCTCGTTGTTGGTTCTCTAAGTTGGCTTCTTCTCTGAAAAGATACGATTTTGTACAGTCTTACTCTGGTTACTCTCTTTTTACTCTGCAATATGGCGATATTCAACTTATTGTTCTGGTGTATGTTGATGATTTAATAGTATCTGGTAATGATTCCTCTTCGATTGCATCCTTCAAATCATATCTGAGTGATTGTTTTCATATGAAAAATTTAGGTGTGTTGAAATATTTTATTGGAATTGAGGTTGCTCGAAGTCCGGAGGGCATATTTTTATGTCAACGGAAATATACCCTTGATATTTTTGCAGAGTCTGGTTTGGTAGGGGCGCGTCCTGCAGGTACTCCTATTGAGCAGAATCATACTCTGGCTAAATTAGAGTCTCCTCTTCTTTTTGATTCTGAAATGTATCGTCGTCTTGTGGGTCATTTGATCTATTTATCTTTCACCCGCCTTGATTTGGCTTATGCGGTTCATATCTTGTCTCAATTTATGCAACAACCTCATCAGGGCCATTGGGAGGTCGCTCTACGTACGGTGCATTACTTGAAAGGATGTCCGGGTCAGGGAATCCTTTTGAGCTCTGATCTGATTGTGATCTACATATTACAGGTTGGTGTGACTCGGATTGGGCTAGCTGTCCCTTGATGAGACGTTTTATTTCTTGATGGTTGGTTTTTCTTGGTGCTTCCCTTATCTCTTGGAAGACTAAAAAAAAGGACATTGTGGCTAAATCTTCTACAGAGGCTGAATTTCATTCAATGTCTAAAATCACTGATGAGTTGAAGTTGTTGAAAGCTTTACTTCTGAGTTTGGGAGTTGCACATCCGCGCACAATGAATTTGTTTTGCGACTGCTAATCTGCGTTGTATATTGCGCGGAATCCGGTCTTTCATGTGCGTACTAAACATATTAAGGTGGACTGTTATTATCTTCGAGATGCGATTCAGGACGGTATCATTAATCCATCTTATGTGAAGACAACAGACCAATTAGCAGATATATTCACTAAGGCTTTGAGTAAAAGTCAATTCATGTATTTACTTGGCAAGTTGGGCATTTGTAATTTGCATGCTTCAACTTGAGGGAGGTGTCAGGGCCTATTATTGTGTATAATGTATAGTTATCGGGCCTATCTCATGAGCCCTAATCTCATTGTTAGGTTGTATGAATTTATATGTTTGCTAAACTCTAATAAAACTACAAAAAATCATTTCGTGATAGAGAAATAGACACTACTTGTTCATTTTTGGAGTTTGAGTGGCAATGGGTATGAATTTCCACTTGTTCATTATTTTTCATACTCTGATCTTTTTACATCACCCCAATTTGCCACCTTCACCTTCTTCTTCATTGTTGCTCGAGATTACTACAAGTTTTATTTTCGAATCCTTTTACTTCCTCCTCTAATAAGCACTGTGTGTGTAGTGAGTAGTGGTGATGTGTGTAGTGGTGTTGTGTATTTGCATTGTACAAGGTTGTTACGTTGTACCTTTTTTCAGTTCTTTCCTTTTTAGGCTAGTATGTCATTTATTTGACATTTGTTGTATACTAGTTGGTTCTCTAGGTCTTTGCTTTCTTTGTACATACTAACTTGTGTATATAAAGAGCTGAGCTTCATTTTAGGTTGTAAAAAAATACATTCACTGAATGGAATGCAATCAAAAACATCAATTTGATTATTGTTGTTCTAGAAATCCATACAATAGAAAAAGAGAGCAAACCCCTACTATACAAATGAACAGGGGAAGAGTGTTTTTGGGACCCTCAGAAAATCCATGTCAGCGCACCCCCCCCCCCAAGCCCACGTCAGCAGCACACAAACTTGAGCCCACCGCCGCAAGCCCTTCCTGAGCCCAAACCACCTTCACCCCCCTAGCCCACATCTTGATATCACCTCCACATCAAACGTGCAAGAAGCCAAGAGCTTCAATGGTGCTACCCTTCTCCCTCTTCCTTGCTTCTCCACGCACAACAACTGCTACCCTTCTCCCTCTTCAATGATCTGCGCTGCAATCCTTCCACCTCTTTGTTGTTGTTCGAGCTTGGAGTTGGTGTTTGGAGATAGGATGTAATGAAGGTGGAGATGAATATTGAGGTAATTTTGTTTTGTTTGTTTAGTTTTATTTCGAATTTGAGTTTTAGGTCAGAGGATGAACATTTGTGCTTTGATTTCCTTTTCAGGGTTAGGGATCTTTATCACTGAACACAAGTCTGTTTGAGGTTTTTAATTAGGTTAGAATTACATTTTAGGTTTCAGCTTTTTTTCGATTGGGGAATTAGTTTTTCATATGGGATTTTCCAAAGTTAGGGTTTTAATCTTCAATTGGGTTTATTAAAAGCTTTTTGTACATCTCGTGTTGATAATTTCAGTTTTGTTAATATGATTTGAGGTTAGATATAATTTAGTAGATCTTGTGTTGATTTCGCAATTCGTTTGTTCTACTTTAGGTTAGTTAGGATTTTTGTTATTTCTGATTCGATTTTGTTGCAATGATATGGGCTTAAGATTTTCTCTCTGTCATGGTACTAAAATCTTGCTATCAAGTATGAACGGCGACGTCTGTGAAACCGCAAAGACATAACTGCAGGAAATTCAACTTACAAGCATGTGGTTTTATCTATAACTTCAATTTTGAAGTTGATTTTCTTTGAATTATAAACCTGCTATTCATTGCAGCGTAAGGTTTAATTTAGTTTGATTGCTTTGCATCAATTCCAATTGAGTAGGGCTTTTCATTCTTACTTTAATAATGCACAAATTTTAGATATTTTAATCATTTTTTTAGCTTATCTGATGCACGAATAAGTTGCAGCAAAGGTTGACTATCAACTGCTTTTAGATTTCATTCATATACACGAGTTTCTGCATTTTATTTCAGTGTTTTTGGGGGATTTTCTAGTTTGAATAATAAAAAATATCTTAATTTTTTGGGTTGAATTTTAGGTGATATTCTAATTTCTTGCTCTTGGAAAACCCATCTTAGCTCCTCTCTTCTTAGACAAATCTCTTAACTCCTTCATATGCCGTTGATTTCCGTAAATTCTCATTTCAAATTGCTTCTGAATTGGCCCCTACAGCCCAACTTGTTGCTCGTCCAAAAGAGACTTGTACTGTTCAGCTGTTCTTGGAGGTATTTTTTACTTGCTAACTTAAGTTTTTTTTCCCCACTGGATATCGTGTAATTTGTCTACTGAAGTTTGATTTTGGTGATTTCCTACTTTTGATGTTTGCATTTTTATTGTTGCACTTTCTCCTCTGTTAAAATAAGAAATATATTAAGGGGATCTATTCATTTAAAGTAGAGCTTGTGGCTAATTGGGTTTGTTTCCATGAGGTAGGAGTTCAACTCGAGTTGATACGAGGCCAAGAACACAGTGGAACCTAATATAGGTAGTTGAAGGATAGGAAATAATTTGGAAGAATCTTGCAAGATGACAGTGGAACTTAATGTAGGCCAAAAACTATTACATTCACATGAAAATCCGTGCACATTTATGTACAAAAATTTACACATTTACTATTAAAGTTATGCACATCTTGACCGCTCATCTCAAAAAACAACGACCAAGATTGCTTCTCACACTTCTCATTTTAAGGGTTCTTCTCATTGGATCCTAACCCTATATACACTCACACACACACACACACACACACACACACACACACACAAAGAGAGAGAAGTACTAATATGAGAAATAGGAAAATGAGAAAGCGAATCAAATTGTTTTTATAAAAAGTAGAAAGTGGGACACTTGTTAGTTTTTAATTGACTTTCTCTTTTTTTTAATTCTTCTCATTCTGGCAAGTCTCTCTCTCTCTCTTTGTGTGTGTGTGTGTGTGTGTGATCGTGTGTATATCTATATATATGTCATAATTTTTAATACAATTGATTAATCACTAAAAGTTGTATACGTTTGAAATTTTGACAATATATTATTTACATTATGAAATAATAGTTTAAATTTCTCTTTACATATAAGTCAAAATAAACCAAAGAAGGTTTAGTTTGATTCATCTCAATGAGTACTATATATAAGGATATCTATTTTTTTTAACTAATGTGTGCAAATGATGTGAATAAAACTTTTAAAAGAGAACCAATATGTCAACTTTTTATTCAAATTACACACACATAGTCACATGGCCATATAACAAAAGTCACATTAATAGAGTGAACCAAAATAAAGATTAGATGGTAAAGTACGAAAATAATAATAATAATAATAATAATAATAATAATAATAATAATAATAATAATAATAATAATAATAATAATAATAATAATAATAATAATAATAATAANAATAATAATAATAATAATAATAATAATAATAATAATAATAATAATAATAATAATAATAATAATAATAATAATAATAATAATAATAATAATAATAAAGGTTTAGTGAATATGGAAGGGAGAAAAAAAGCAAATAGTATTTTGGTTGTTGGTTTTTAGTGTTGAATTTGAATTCAATTTTTATTTTGACTTCAAATTTATTGTTGGTTTTGGTGTTGAATTTTWTATTGGTTGTGTTTTATTGAATTGGATTTTTTTGCTGGTGGTGATGTCAAATTTTTTTGTTGGTGAAGGTTGATTGAATTTGAAATGGTTTCGAAGTTAAGTGGTTGATGAAGTGCTTTCAGTCTCTATGGTGGCTGAAGTGGATCACTTATTTGGTTTCAAAGATGGTAGTTTGTGTTAGGTTGGGTAGTTTGTTATTTTTTTCATTACTCTTAATCACTTACTATCAATTCTTCTTATTAACTCCTTTGAAAAATGTCAAAGAGTCTACGGAGTATATCATTGAATTTGTAGCCACTTTTAAAAAATGGAAGACTTATAAATTCTTTTAAGCACTATTTATAAAATCGTGCATCTTGCAATTTCCAAATACAATGACTTTATTATTTTACTTTATAAAACAACGATTGCAACTACAACTTTTCACTTTGTTTCAATATTAATAAATCTAGCCCACTCACACTGAAAGTAGTATTTCCCAGTGTGTATATTATATAGATAAAATCCATCATCTTGCACTTTCCAAAAACAATGACGTCCACCGCATTGATCATGAGTAAATTTTTTGTGATCTATGAATGCATTAATGGTCTGACGCCCGTGTTTATCCCATACAAAATCACAGGTAATTCGGAGTGTTATAAACAAATGAGGTTCAAAGGTGATTGTAAAATTTTCATTTGTAGGAAGCTCACAATTTGGAAGAATTTCGGATTGTGTTTTACAATGCACATCAAGAACATCACTTAAAGTGTTCCAAATTATCAAATGATAAGTTGGTCTTAATATCCCGTAACCAACGTCAACTTGGAATATGGCAAGGTGGAAAACTATGAATGAGATGAAAAATATCTTCAACATTCTTTCAGTGTTTTCAAGTTTGAGTATGTATTTTTTTTAAAAAAATTCTACTTAGGTTACAGATTATGCTTCAAGTGGTGAACACTACATACATGTTGATAAATCATTTTATATACACAATACACCCTTTGTCTTATTGGTTCAACTCACACAATTAATACTAGATTTTATCGCATTTAATTTGACAAAGGTACCACGTCACAAAAGATATATCTTCAGTTTATAAGGATGTATTAATTTAAAATATTTAATGCACACACACATGCACACACACACACAAATATTTAATGTACACACACACACACACACACACACACAAATATTTAATGTACACACACACACACACACACACACACACACACACACACACACACACACACACACACACACAGGGATGTGCTAGAATGAGAAATAGGAAAATGAGAAAACTAATTAAAAATTGTCATGTGTCCACCATAAAGTAGAAATTACATAAGTGGAGAATATTTTCTTTTTAAAAAAAAGTAAGAAGTGGCGCATGTGTCAACTTTCAAAAGGTTTTTTTTATTTCACAATTCTCTTTCTAAAAAATCCCTATATAGATAAGTTCATAAGCAATTTATTATTCATATAATGAATAGTGTGAGGAATGAATAGTGCTCATGACTAAACAGTACGAAAGAGGCTGATTTTTGTTCAAACTAAACAAATCAAGAAGCTTGTTAATCATATGGGTCGTACTTTGTTTTCGTCTCGACCTTTTGATCTTCAAGTTAAGACCTTTTGTTTCTGATTTCTGTATTGATGTGTTCACCCTTGATGCGCGTTTGTGCTATTGCTCCTTCCCATGGCCACTCTTTGTACTGCTACCCTTTTCCCTCTTTCTTGCTTTTCCATTTCCCACATGCCCACCTGCTACCCTTCTTCCTCTCTTTGATTTTGCTACCCTTCTTCCTCTCTTTGATATTGTTACCCTTCTCTCTTTTAGTGGGGTTTCTCTTCAATTAAAAACCCTAAAAAACCATGGAAGAGTTTAGTTACTAGATTTTACATGTTATTTCATGCTTTACCTCGCAAATCACAAGGTCGGCTGAATATAGAAACAATTAATTCTGAATTTCATACTCAAATTTCAACTTATTTTAGAGATGAATTGATATTTTTATTGAGTTTTGTTTCTGATTTCTATGAGAAGAGTTTGGCGATGTGTGCGGGTGTGAATGAAAGGAATGTGTTGGCTGATACATCGAAGATTGTTGCGTAGAAGAAGACATGCAAGAGGAAAGATGAGCTGAGGTGTTGTGTTTACGTCTCTCTCTTTTGTCTTGGGTTTTTCTCTTTTTCCTGTTTTTCCGCTCTGTTTTTTTTGGTCAATTTTCCCGTAATACTATGTTCTATCTTGATTCTTGTTCATAAATTTCCCATTTTTTCCCTTTCCAAATTTTTTTAGGGTTTTGCAAAAATGGAAGTTGGGTTTTGCAGGTCTCAGTTGTGCAAAATTTGTGTGTGTTTGTGTGTGTGTGCGTGCGTGCACGGTGCATGTGCGAGGTGTTTCAGACGGTATGTTAAACGTTAACTTATAATCATAAATGACTAATTATGCATCATCCCATATTACATAATAATTGTCAATATTTCAGATGTGCACAAATTCAGAGTTTCATTGCTCATTCATTTTATATTTAACTATAATTATTTATCAAATTTCTACAACTTTCAAACAAGACCATAAACCACATGTATCAATTTAAGCATATCCAATTCCTTTAATTAACAAACCTGTTGGACAAAGCCAACAAACGTCGTCATTAAGACTTATATAATTCCCTTCACTCAATCCATACATCATGTTATGAACGATTGACCGAGTAATATAACACCTCGTGGAGAAACTTGTACGCTGACTCCACTTAATTCATCCATACAATAAAAATCAACTCATGGAGCAATTTATACATTGATTCCACTTAACTCATCCATATTTAAACCAGTTAATTAATGACAAAGGATTAATTAACAACTTCCATATCAATTCTCAAGAGTAATCCAATTTTAACATATTTAACCAACACGCAAGTAAATAAATTACTCGTGTCTACCAAACAATTTCATGGGAGTTCCCTACTCATGACACTAAGTTTTCAAACATCCTCAAGCGTACATATAAATCAAGGATTCCGCAAGTAGTACGTACCTTGAATAAACTGAGCGGCTAGCCACTTTAATTTACTACTCAGAAATCACCTTCTAAAAGTCTCCTCCTAGTCAAATTACGAAACTTAAATCGATACACATGACAACTTATTTACTGCAATACTAAATAGCTTAATAAGCCTCGAAAAGTCATTCAAACAATATTTTTATTCCTCACAAACGCCCCATTCGATAGTATGAATATTATACTATCGTCACTACTTGAAAAATCATGAAAAATCTAGCATTTCAGAAGAAATTTAGCACTTCTAACTTGTTTGATAAATCTGAAAGTTTTCCTTTCGACACAAGGCCATTTAACAACTCCAAATATACATATACTAGTAGTACAATACTACAATATATTAAATCATTGGTTTTTAAGTGAAAACCCATTATTTTCATCACTAATAGCTTCAAAAATAGTTGTATAAAATCTGAAAATTATCTAGACTTGCAAAAGAAGAGATCTAGGCTTTGCATACATAAAAAGTAGTTCATAAGTAAGTTTAACTCATACAAAGCATGATTTGAAATCATTAAAACTCCAAAATCTCTTTGATAATAAATATGAATTTTTGCTTTCAATACTAAAAATATAATTTTCAACTTCCCACAAATTTATATTTCACAAAACAATTGTTAATCACTTCACAAACACAAAACATGAAAAATCTCAATTCAAAACTCTAGTTTTTACGATTCAATAAATTTTATTTTTACCAATTAACATCATAAAACTCATAATATTGCAATTCATAATAGATTATACTCAAAAGCATCATTATTAACAATTGGATTGTAAAAATTCAAGGTTTAAACAAGTCAAAAAGAGATAAATTAAAACAAGAGGAAGAATAAAGAAAAAAGGAGGAGAAAAGATAGGACCATCTGGGCTTTGGTCGGTGATCGAAGACGGCGGTGGGCACGGCACAACAGCAGCAGTGGCAAGCAGCAATGCAGAGCACGACTCTTCTCTCTTTTTTTTCTTATTTGAGAACTTGAAGGAAAGCGTATGAAGTGAATAGGGAAAAAAAATAAAACCCTCCTTTTTAACTGACTTAGGTTTTAGCTAGGTTTAATTTAAATGTTTTATTTTCTTTATTTTGGATAAAGAAGAAAAAGATAGATTTTCTATCACGAACTATAAGTTGAATAGAAGATAAACGATTTCAAGTAAAATATATCGTTTTTATAGGATAAATCGTAGTATACTTATAAGAAAATATATTTATAAATATTTGATAATTACAGGGGATTACACACACTCACCCACGAACCACCACCACACCCGACACCTCACCCTCACCCTCGCAATCACCCACGAACCATCACCACAGCCAACATCGCACCCTCACCCTCACACTCACCCACGAACCACCACCACCCTCACCCTCACCCACACGGCCACACATACACCCACCAATGCCCTCGCCATTGCTGCAACATCATTCACACACCAACCCCCACCCACCACCACCAGATTCGTCACCACGCACCAACACAAAAATCCCCAAATCAAAAACCCTAATTAGAAAACATACCCTAATTCAAACCCTAAAGGAAGGTGGTGAGGGTGTTGTTCGTGGTTGATGTGAGAGATGAGAGTGGCGCGATTGTGTGGTTCGCGGCGTCACTGTGTGTAGAGAGAGAAAGGTGTGAGGGAGGAGAGAGAAAGGAGACCGCGAGGAGAGAGAAAGAGTGGAGAGGGAAAGCGGTGGTGCGGCGACGTCAGACGATGGTGGTGCAATGACGGAGGACGGTGGTAGTGACGTGGCAGTGCATCAAATTGAGGAGAGAGTGTGGAGAGAGAAAGGGTTGATGGAGGAGAGAGTAGGAAAATAAGGGGAAAACAATTTAAATAATGGATGGCTGAGATTTACTTGGGTTAATTTAAATGGCTTAGATTAAGGTTCTTATAGTTCTCATAATAAGGTTGGTTCTTCTCATAATAAGGTTGGTTCTCATATGAACCTAATTCCACACACACACGCACGCACGCACGCACGGGCACCAGCACGCACACTCTCTCTCTCTCACACACACACACACACACACAACACCACACACACACACACACACACACACATACACACACACACACACACACACACACCACACACACACACACACACACACACACACACACACACACACACACCCACACACACACACACACACACACCCACACACACACACACACAACACACACAACACAACAACAATCTAATAAAAAATGAAGAAGTATATATATGATACGCATACTAAAACACAAACTCAGCACACAATCTAATAAAAATGGAAGAATATATATATAATATATATATATATATATATATATATATATTATATATATATATATATTATAGATATATATATAATATCGCGGTACTAAAACAAAACTCAAAAGTGAGTGGTTAAATTTTTTCCCCGCTCTTTTTCTACCACCCTAAATATAGTAAAAATTTAAAAATAAATTAAATATCTTTAATTACAATAGTGAAGGGGAGCAATTGTGTCCACCTTTCGAATTTACTATAACAACCATGATAAAGCTTAAAATTACAACACAGTCAAACGCGCTTCACTCAACAATAATTCAAAAGGTTGTAAAAACAATAAAAGAAAAATCAATCATAGTCCCCAAAATCAAGCCCACACACATAATTACTACACGGGTAAAACCACCCACTCAATACGTACATAATCCAATAGTTGTCAAACTTAGCTAGAAAAGATTCAATTACTGAAGAAATAATCAATTACAATAAAATCTTAGCATAATAATATTCTTACAAACCGAAAGTTAGCTAAACTAAAAGGATAGCAAGAAACATAATAAGAACACTACTAAATTGTACAAATAACTCAAAAATTTATTTCTACGTACATCTACCATTATCAATTACAAACAAAACTCACAAATATTTTGAAAAAACACATGGTTCTATAGTACTCCGTACTTGGAATGTAGTTTTCATATTTTTTAAGCATCACCGCCATGTTAGGTTTCATGAGTATCTTCTTCACACACTCAAAAAAAAAAGAGTTCATTGAGGTATGCATTCATTGTTAATTAGTTCACTAAGGCATAATTCACGCACATAAATATATTGTCAATCCAAGATAAGAATGTGAATTGAATATATTACTCTCAAAATTAGAAACTCTTCCCACAAATGCAAAGAACGAATACAACCGTGCAAAAATAAATGGAATTCCAAAAACATATTTTTTTTCAAACAACACAAAACTCAAATAATCTTTATACTAATACTAAGCAATACCCACCTTCTAAGTTTTGTCTCCCAAATATTTCCTCCAAACTCAAGTTAATTATGATTACATTTTTATATATACGAAGTTAAAAGAAACTATTAAATAGAAATTAATAAATGTGCATTGAAAATTTAGTTGATCTTAACTATTGTTTATATTTCATTTCTTCTTGTAAATTGTTTTGAGAATAGAAATTTATACATTTATTATTCTACAACTATTATGTTAATTACAGTACAATTATGGTGATAACAAAAAAATATACAAAAATATTTTGTGTCATTGTGTATGTATAAATTATTATTAACAAATCATATGATAAATTACATCATTTTTTTGTATTATTCAATTGGGTTTTTTAGAGGTATTATCCAATTGATTGCAAAAAAAATATTATCTATCTATTCTAAATGAATTAGGATCCTTTAGAGTTCTTTTGGAACTCTAAGGGTAGATTTCCATACATTTAGTGTATTGTTTTTGTTTTATTTTTGCACGATCCCACTTATAACAACCATTAGATTTATTTTTTCAAGGGTGTATATTTAGAGAAATCTACCCCTAGAGTTCCAACGAACTCCAGGGGATCCGATTCCATCATAAATACAAACAAATTTTGATTATAAACAAGTTTACAAATAAACTTAATAAAACTGTGCATCGCACGAGAATTAATCTAGTTTCTTTAATATAATAGATTCAGAGAATTGAAAATCTCTAGCACATGTTTCTTTTATGCTGTGGTATGCTTCCATCCTTTCATGTTGATGTTATCCTTTGCACCCGATTAAGTTTGTGTTGTAACATGCATCTCAATTCAAAAGTTCATATTGTTGCGGCCAATCTAAGTACTTAAATTACCTTTCTTTTATTCAATTAAAAATGAAAAAAATTGCATTTATTGTTGTTGAATCTCTCAACACGAAGTTTTAAAAAATCGGGGTTGAAGGCTATGTTCAATTCAAGTTATTTAAGCCCTCTAATTCTTATTAGAGAAAAATACATATTAGATCAGACCAAATAAATAATATTCAGTAAAATTCATATCACATCAGAAAATATTATGAGCTGAAACTAATTACAAAAAGTTTAGATTAGATCATAACAGAATAGGAAAATTCAAATCAAACCTGACTAGATTAAAAAAAATCAGATAACGAATTGAAAACAACCGAAGTCACTACTCTAAACACCTTCCACATAGTCGCTTACATTATTGATTGCGTGTTATATTTTTCAATGAAACATGTGCACGCATTTACTTAGTAATCAAGACTAAGTTACAACTATAACTAATATAGATCCTAGCTAGTACATAACTTTTGCAAGAATGACAAATGAGAAAGAATATTATAGCACATGTATATACGTAGTTGACTTGGCATTGTTGGAATATTCCTACAAACTTTCTTGCAACTACTCTCTTTTAGGATCCACGATTAGGCTCTTCTCATGCTTAATGCCATTCCATAAGCCAAAATCAAAAGATGCGGCAAAAATGGATTCCCCCATTATATTCTTTAAAAGTGACAAACATTACAATTAAATAAACAAATCAAATTATCAAAAACAATGATAATGTCAACTACCAAAGTGTCTTATAACATTATAAGAACTTGCTCATATCTCAACCTTCACCAATACAAACCTTCAAAAGTTCTATCATAAAGTATATAGAAGAAATTTTAGTACTAAGATTGTTATGTTTTTATTATCTTAGATGTGAGTGACAGTATTGGGTGCAAAATCAGAGCCTTCACGAGTTCGATAGCGACCTCCTGAAGATTGTATAGGTTTAACTCGCTACAAGTTTTGGTCTTGCATCACAAAGGTGTGAATTAAGATCTTCTCCGTGGCTAATCCCCACATCTGGGGTGGAGGCATCTCCGCATGTGACGATTTGCCAAGGAGAGGATCTTGAGCACGTATATTTACTTTTGTGAACAAGACTAAAACAATGGGAGCTTGGAGCCCTAAGCTCCTTTTTCATGTATTCATCATATTTCTATGATTGTTTTCGTGTGTATTCATTTGCTTTTGTTTGTTTTGTTGTATCTTGTATGTGAAAAAGATTTTTTTTATCTTTTACAATAAAGGTATGTCACATCTTCCTCTTTACTTCTTACTTCATTTGTTCTCCACTATGATCTTCGATCTCCCTTTTTCTTCCATTCACCGTGTTTTTTTAATAACAAACTAGTAAAAGAATTTCCTTCTTACATTCGGCCATTGTATTAGGAAAAAAAATCTTAAATAGTGAAGGATGTGTTCTTCTTCGTACTATCAAATGTTTGATGAATAATTCAATTGGTTAGAGCTTACAACGTGATTAAAGGTAATTTTGGAATCAATCTCATCTCCTCCTTTTAGCTCAGATGATTCGAACCAAAAAAATGGAGTGCATGCACTAGTATATACAGTGAAAGTTTCAACATGTTATTGAGTAGTCCAAACTTTAGCACAAACGAGACATGAATACATGATGATTGATAATGAGCCAATGAGGTCGATTAATCATTATATTTCCTCCGTATCAAAACATACGCAACGTGTTGGAGAATGCAAGGCTAATATTAGATTAGTTATCAGAAGCTAATATTAGATTAGTTATCAGAAAATACAATTTTCTGGTTTTATTAGTTTTTTTCTGATTTTGTTAGCTAGCTGTCCTTTGTCTTGTAGTGTGTGCTTTATGATCTTGACACTTGGCTTGATCTTGTTGCCTTAAGGGTTTAGTTATGCCTAATATTTAAGCTGTAAGTAGGGGTGCTTATTGAGCTCAGCAGCTCGCGAGCAGCTCGTGTTCGACTCGGTCAACTCTCGACTCGAGTTAGCTCGTACTCGCTCGAATAAGCTCGAAACTCGATAATTTTATAGAAAAATTAATAATTTTCTACATTATATTTTTGAAAACAAAATTTGCATTGACACTTAACATAAAACTTAATTAATATACTATAAATAAAAAAAATTACGCAAAGAATTGAACATATAGCCAACCATTTTCTCAAAAAAGTAGGTTTCAAGAGGGCTAAAATATTAAACGAGCAGCTCGTGAGCGACTCGACTCGACTCGAAATCTAACGAGTACGAGTCAAGCACTCCCCAACTCGTGATCGACTCGCTCGATAAGCACCCCCAGCTGTAAGTCTGCACTGTTGTTTGAGGGGCAGTCACAGTGAACATCTTCAATGAATGAATGAATGAAGTAAGAATTAAACAAAGCATTAATCTTTGGCTGTCATCATGGTATCAGAGCCAGGTTGCTTCAACCTCGACTTTTTTCTAGCACTGTTACATCTTCGCTGCATTCAGTAAGTAGTTGCAACACTAAAGCTTGAATTTTTCTTTTATTTTAGTCACAAGCTTGAGTTCTTCTGCCTTTCTCTTGTTTTCCTGCATTTGTTTAAGTATTAAATTATGCCTGCGATTGAAACCACAAGTCCGTTGTATGTTCATCCTTCTGAGGGCAGTAACACTGTAAGTGTTGAAAAACTTGAAGGATCTTCTAATTATAGAGAATGGAAAAGGTCTTTTGAAATTTCTTTGGCCTCTAAAAGAAAATTAGGATTTGTAACCGGATTAGTGGTTGTAAGGCTTCGCCCCGCCTTAAGGGGGTGTGACCTCAGCTTCAGTGTCATGGAATTGAGCCATGGAATCTGCATGTGAATGCGTTGGGGTGTGTTGTCGAATTGAGGGGATCGCCACCGTGCCTATATAGGTTATTCACGGACGCCCGAAACATTGGTGCCAAACTAGTGGCCCCACAAATAGGTCCAGTAACCAAAGTGTGGGTTCGGGGACATGGTACGACTTGAATCAGTAACCAAATCCGTCCGCATGTAGCGGCCTCTACTCGGTCTCATTGTAGTTCCCTAAGTCATGACAATTGAATTCAAGAAAACTTATCGATTTGATCTTGAAAGCGCACTAACCTAATATTACTAGGTGGGTTGCTATTATATACAAACAATGACTTCTACCATGGATAAGGCGATCACTTGATTGTTAGTCTGTATTAATAAGGTGCCTAGAAAACCGGTCGTCCATGATTATCTGACTTTAATGTGACAAGCAATTGAATTCCGGTCTTGTTTAAGCAATATATACAAGTGTGATAGAATATGTACAAACGAAACATGAAAACAAAGGTTAGTAAAGCATAATAGTATACATGTGTGTCCTTCTCACCTTGTCACTGCGAATAATCAAATTGTTAGAGTAAAACTAAAAGGAATCGTCCTTCGATTGAATTGCTAATCGAGACAAATAAACGCGTTAGTATTGACAATAACAATATGCATACTAATAAATTGTGACAAGATGATGATAAACGAATTTGAAAACGTTAATGACAATCCTACATATTTACATGAGATGATTCAAGAGTTGGTTTCTACATTGTGTTAATTGAATTGAAACTCGTAATAATAATTAGTCAAATTAAAAGTGACAAAAGGAATTAAGAAGAGTCAAAAAAGATGTTTTAGGTGAGTAATCTCAGAGTTATACCTTGATTTCGCTCGTTGGATCGAAACAGAATCGATGCTAGAACTCAAGAATGTATGTGTCTAGAGTGTATGAGAGTGTGAGAGTGTGAATACGCAAGTTTAGGGACGTGTAGGTTGAATAGACGTGTGTGTCCGTCTCGAAATGAGCAAGGCACGTATTTATAGGCACGAGGAGGGGAAATCGAGCGTATATACGCAGGAGACCTGCGTATATACGCAGGCTCTGCGTATATACGCAGCCTAGGAGCGTATATACGCAGGCCCTGCGTATATACGCTCGATTATTCTGCGCGTATTTTTTGATTTCCTCCGATTTTATTTCGTGATTTGCCTTTGATTCGACGCACCTAGACACCCTTGCTCTCCAAGCAAGGAGTTCTAGAGTGTTCTAGAAGGTTCCACGTATTTCCGGGGTATATTTTGTGTATTTTGTATTTTTTTGTATTTTCTGCGTATTATGGAGATCACCAATATAAATTATTTTAAAAAATCCTAAAAATAGAAAATAATTAAGAAAATATTTTTGCCCCCTTTATTTGTCCTTTGCTCAATAGTTCCGAGTATGACCTCACGTATTTCCAACTTTTGTGAGTTCAAAGCATCTTTTCTAAGTCGAAACAATCGCGAGACGCGGTATGTTTCATCACTGATTACTCTTTTGGGGAGACATTTTTAGGTGTCTACAGAAGCCCCCACTTTGACTGAGTCTGGAGAGACGATAGTCTCGTAAGACGAAAGTCAAAGTATTCGATTCGGGACGGAGAGCAACTCAAGACGTTCTGCGATCCTGAGTCACCCTTTTTCGCCAGTACCTACAAAACAAAGGTTAGTTTTACCTGTAGCCATGTCCCGTGCGGTCTGAGCCCTCGAGCAATCATTCTTCGTTCGGCTGACTAGGAGAACGAAATGCAGAGGCATCCCATGCTTTCCAAGGAAATGAGCATTGACTTGAAAATGATAGCCCTAATTCAGGATTAAGGACTACCTTGGCGACGACATAGGTCTGTTTTTATGTCTAGAGAAATTTGCATGCAATGTTGACCTGTAACTTGTGACCTTGAGATTGAGAAGGGGCAAGGCCATTGAATTTGAAAGAGGCTTTGAATTCGAAAAGGCCTTGTCTAGGTCTGGTTCAAGACATAATTTGAGAGAGCCTTTGAATTTGAAAGGGTCTTGTCTAGGTCTGGTTCAAGACATGATTTGAATGAGCCTTTGAATTTGAAAGGGTCTTGTCTAGGTCTGGTTCTAGACATGATTTGAGTGAGCCTTTGAGTTTGAAAGGGTCTTGTCTAGGTCTGGTTCTAGACATGATTTGAATGAGCCTTTGAATTTGAAAGGGCCTTGTCTAGGTCTGGTTCTAGACATGATTTGAGAGAGTCTTTGAATTTGAAAGGGTCTTGTCTAGGTCTGGTTCTAGACATGATTTGAGAGAGTCTTTGAATTTGAAAGGGTCTTGTCTAGGTCTGGTTCTAGACATGATTTGAGAGAGTCTTTGAAAGGGTCTTGTCTAGGTCTGGTTCTAGACATGATTTGAGTGAGCCTTTGAATTTGAAAGGGTCTTGTCTAGGTCTGGTTTAGACATGATTTGAGTGAGCCTTTGAGTTTGAAAGGGCCTTTGAATTTGAATGGGTCTTGTCTAGGTCTGGTTCTAGACATGATTTGAGTGAGCCTTTGAATTTGAAAGGGCCTATTAGAAAAGTGCTGCTTGAAAAGTGACTTAGAGATAGGTGACATTTGGACGAGACTATGGCTTGACTCGGACGTGACTTGTGACTAGAGCTTGAATTTGAACTTGAACTTGACATCGACTTGACTTAACATCGGCGAGACAGTGACTTTGATTGGAAAGTGACAGGGTCCATAAGCGAATTTTTCATGATTTCCACTTGATAGCAATAGACTTGAACACGTAATAGGGCCTTAGGAGACAAGAAGCCCCCAACTGGAAATTAAGGGGCCATGATGGCGACGAGCCCCCCAGCGAGACTTTGAGACAATGTAGTTTACGGCTTAGAGTCAACATAGGGAAGGTGGATAGATTGTATGGATGAGTTCCCCAACAAGATGTACTAACCCAAAGGTCAGGTGGCTTTACTTCTTTGGGATTGAGTCAATGAGTCCTTGAAGGTGACCAAAGAATAGGCTATGGTTCGAGAAATAAAAAGGGTCAAATTTGTGGCTAAGGGTCAAAGATGTGGCTAGATGCGAGGTTGGCTAATGATGTAGGTTCAAGCATGAGTCTATGTCAGGTTCTAGACTGGCAAAACCATTATCAAATTCTTAGCAAGTCAAAGCACTCAAAAGGCCTCAAACGATTTAATGTTGATGTGGTCGAACCTCGAGAAGAGGCTTCCTACGTATCCTTACGGAATCAGACCACCGTAGTTCTGATGATGATTTGGACAATGCCTCGTGTGAGAGGGCTTTTGTGGTTGTAATGTGAGGCTGTGGTTTGAGGGTTGAAAAAGGCTTGATGATCATGAAGTGAACCCACGGTGCGCAGTGTGCTTTTTAGACTCTTGCTTTTTATTTGATCTGGGCTTTGAGCTTTGGATCTGTATTGGATTTTGACATTGATTTGCATTTTTGATGACTTTCATTGAACTTTGATTTTTTTTTATTTTTTTCTTTTTGCCTTTTGCACGTGTCTTTTCCTACGCACCGCTTGGTCCAAAGGGTTAGGTAGATGTGGGTGATGAAAGAAAGATAGGCTAAATGATAGTGTTTGCGGCTCAAAAGGTTGCAAAGGATTTTGATTTGATGTGACAAAGGGAATGCAAGGGAGGGGTCATTTTGTGGAGCTGTGAAAGAAGGCCTCTCTTGGGCATTGTTCAATTTCAATAATTAAATCAGTATTAGATTAAACCAATTGTGGCCAATGAGTGTTGAGACTTGCATAGAATTAGAAAATAATATTGCCAAAAACAAATGAATCATTTTATTGATGAATGAAAACTGAAAAATACATGGCTTATTGTATAGCAAGAGACTACATAGACTCAAAGGACAATGAATTGAAATGAACATATAGCTAGGACTGGGACTCTATGACTCAATCTAGAGAAGGCCGCGCAGATCGATGACCCACGCCTTGGGGTGACTCATGGTTTAGCAAGTGGGTTGGTTTGGATGTTGATCTTATCTTTAGCTGCTGGAGGGATTGGGAGGCTACCATCTTCAATCATATCTTGAATCTTATGCTTCAGGACGATACAATTTTCAGTGGTGTGGCCCCTTCCTTGGTGGAACTTGCAATAAGCATTGGGATTCCAATTCCTAGATTTCTTATCATCTGAAGGGTCTGGAGTGGGTCCAATAGGAGCAAGTGCGCCTTTTGCAATTAACCTGTCAAAGGCCTGCTCATAAGTCATGCCAATTGGAAAAAAGGTCCTTGTGGTCTTCGAGGCTTGTTGCTGAAAGAGCCGGGATGGTTAGGAGAGTTGTCATTGGTAATGTGGCTGACTTGATCAGTGTTGGAAAAAGAGGAGCCACCTTTCTTGTTAAAGCCCCCACCGTTACCCTTAGACTTCTGGGCTTGAACATCTTCCTCAACTAGGAGGCCAACCTTGTAGAGCCCAGTAAATGAATCAATGGGTTGAAACTTGAGTGGCTCTCGATACTTGGGCTGAAGGTTCTTGATGACCATGCGAACTTGATCTTCTTCATTTGGTCGATTGGTCATTTGAGCGGCTTTCTCCCTCCATCTATTGAGAAAAGTAGAGAAATTTTCTCTTTCACCTTGCTTGGTGGCCTCTAGTTCACGGAGACCGACAGGAAGCTGGGAATTGTACTTGTACTGCTTTAGGAACTCTTGTTTGATATATTCCCAATCATCGAGCTTGGTTTGATTCAGGGTCTTGAACCACCTGGATGGATGGGTGTCCAAAGTAATAGGGAACACCGAAGCGAATAACTCTTTGCTCATTCCTTTAAGAACCATTGAGATATTGAAAGTGCGGAGGTGGTCTTCTGGGTCTTCGGTTCCCTTGAACTTGGGCAAATCAGTGATGACAAACTTCTTAGGAAGCTGGCCTTTAATCTCATAATCAGCAACACGAGGCCCTTGAACTGAATTTTCGGACATTCTCTTGACCAACTCTTCTAGTTGCTCCACCCTTTTTTCCGTCTCAGTCTTCGGAGGAGGGAGTGATGTCTCAGCATTGTCTTCTTCCTCCTCGTCAGATTCGAGAGGTTTTTCTTTGGTCTTCTTTTCTTTCATTTCCCCAATGCTTTTCTCTTGGGCATCGAGGCGAGAACTCACGACCTCGAGCTTTTCTAGAATAGCATTAAGCTGTTGTTCGATGTTTGCCATGGAAATGTCTTGATGAACAGGAGCGTGTCGGGCTTGGCTTCTTGTTACTCTTCTAGGCCCCAAAGACAAGTTGCGAGTCTTTGCTATCTTGCTGAAATCAAGAAATCACACTTTAGAATAGCCTAGGAGCGTATATACGCAGTGTAATCCCCCGTAATTTTGGATAATTATAATTATATTTTCTTAAAAATATATTACGATTATTTTACAAAAACGATATATTTTGTTTAAATTATAGACATATTATGTTTAAATTATATCGTTTCCACTCAAAACATATTTTGCTTAAACATATTAATTTTATGATTACTTGATTTTATTTTATTTATCAAAAAAAAAAAAAAAAAAAAATCTTGGAATTTATCTATCTAAAACCTAGGTTACAAAAAGGATATTTCCCTTACTCAAATAAGCTTTCACGCCTCATTCACTCTCCATTCATTCATTTATTTTCAAAACAAAAAAAAAAAAAAAGAAAACGAGAGAGAGAAAAGGAGGAGCCGTGGTGCTGCGTTGCTGCTGCCTCTGCGTGCCACGTCGCCTGCCCAGTCGCCGCTGCCACCTCGCCTGCCCAGCCGCCACCGCTGCCCGGCGACCACCGCCAGCCGCCTCAGTCGGTCCTCCCCTCTCTCCCTCTTATTTGTTTTCTCTTCCTTTCCTTGTTAATTCATGATAAATTATGATTAAATCCTCAAGTAATTACAATAAATTTTTATGCTATTGTTTAAGTATAAATTTTCCATGAATTTGCTTATACTATTATCTTGTTTTGTTGATTCTAACTAAAACATTAATTTTCAGATTTAATAAAGATTGAAATTAGGGCTTTAAATTGGGGTTTTTGATAATTTGATGATTTAATGGTTGTTTTGTGATGTATGAGTTGTATGAAATCAAAAGTTGAAAATTTTTGAGGCTTTAAACAAAATTTCAGATTTGTATTAAGGGGTTTTGATGATTTTAAATAATGTTTTTGTATGAATTAAACTTGTTTATGAACTATTATATATGTATACAAGCCTAGACCTTGTCTTTGCAAGTTTCAATAAATTTCAGATTTTTCATAAATATTTTTGAAGCTATTAGTGTTGAAAATAATGGGTTTTCACTTCAAAACCAATGATTTAATATATTGTACCACTTGTATGCGTATGTTTTCGAGTTTTTAAAGGTTTTATATTAAAGGGAAATTTTCAGAATTATTCAATGAATTAAAGTGTTGAAATTTCTTATTGAAAAACTAGATTTTTATGATTTTTCAAGCTTAGGCTATAATATAATATTTACACTATCAATGGGGGTTTTTATGAAGAATAAAAACATGTTTTTAGTAACTTTTGAGGCACATTAAAATCACTTAGTATTGCTGTAAATTTAAAGTCAAGTGTGTTGATTCAAGTTTTATTATATGATTAGGAGAAGACTTCGTAGAGGTCGATTTCTAAGTGTTAAAGTGGC
>SNQN01000985.1:3532-30033 GCA_008642245.1 Bassia scoparia
AAAATAGATTAGATTGTCCACCGGTTACACTTTCATGTAAATTTCACTGACGGTAAATAGTGTCTTTTAACTAACTTAAAGCATTGGAGAAGATTTCAATAAGAAACCTTGAGTTAATAAGTTTGTTTACTTCGGTATTTTGTAGGACTTAAAGTAAGATTTATATCATTAGCAACCTGTTACGAGCGTAAACAATTTCAATAGACAAATCATAAATATTACTCCGTACTCCCTTTATATCATAATTCTAGCAACATTTGACATAATAAAAAAGAAAATGTCAAATTGTTGTAAAAATAAGATACAAATCAAAAAGAAGGTAGTGAGACCTTCCGAGGAAAACAATAATCAGACTGAAGAGACTATTCCGAGCAACATTAACGGAACCTTGACAAAGAAATACCCTACAATAACGCACTTGGACAATAAAAAAAATCTGACCAAAAGATTTTTACCCTATTTACCCAAATCCCAATCCTTGAATATGCGTGCAACAAAACTGTTCCTAATCTTACTGTTAGCTCCATCAAAAAATATAGTCAAAGCAAGTGTAGAAAAAATAGACTCCGAAGTGACATACCAAACTATGAATATGTCAAATTACAAGTTTCAACCCACCTACTATAATTAACAGTTTAAACCAACTGCTAGCTTAATGCTTATATAAACTCATTTAGTCCAACAACCGCCGAGTCGTTTTCCCAACACATCCTGTTAACTTTTAGGATTGACCGACTAATTTAAAACCAAGACTAAACAAGTTAAACAACGTACGGTTGGTATGCTTAATTAAGCTAGAACGACTCTTTTTTGCTAAATGGCTAAATGGTGTGGTGAAGCAGTGATAGGTTGTTTCATGGTCTTGTATTGTCTCATCTCAACGGTCTCACCAATTAAGTAGGTGAATTAAAATCTGTCCCATTCCAAAGACCGAACAAACAATCAAATTCTCATCTTAACTGCGTATAACTGTGATCAACTGCAAAAGCTGTTATTATTTCTCATTTTGTTTGCTTCCTTTCTCATGCTCTGCTCTCCTCACACCTACATCCATTAAACCCACTTCGTATTAAAAACCCCTACTCCCCCCTCTTTTCTCAACACCCGTCACTCACACTCTCCACCTCCTCTCTCCTCTCTCTTCCTCATTCCAAAAAAACCTCCTGAATAATATTCATGATTCATATATTACACTATCAACTCCCTGTTTTTTCACTCAACATCAAATATGGCATGGAAGCGGCGGAGAGTAGGGCGGTGGTCAGGGCCAGCAGATGGGGGCCCCACTGGCCTCCGGTGGAGCGCAGGACCACTCCTGGCGTCCACGCTGTACGTTCAACCAACACCATTCTGCACTACAACAACTACAACTTCTTCCCAGCCGCGTCACTTCTGCAGTCCTGCCGCCGTACTGGACCCACGGTGGGAACCTCCGCGACATCCCCGTCGGAGGTGGCCCCGCAAGAATGCTATAGCTGATCCCCGCACTTCTCCTAATTCGCTCCTACTTCCACCTGCCGCCACCTCATCAACCCTTCGTCCGCCCAGCCTCGAACCATAACAGGCCCACCACGGCCCGGTCTACGTCTCCGAGTGCGACTCCTGTAGGCGGCGGGTCACGCTCGCTTCTGAGTGGTGGAGGCGGGGGCGGGCCGGCGGGGTTGCTTGCCTTGGGCGGTTGGACTCGGGCCTTGGTCGGAGGATGTCGGTTCGGGCTTGGACGTGGGGTTTGGGTTTTCCCGAGCACCGACCTTGGTCGTACGGAAGTAGTGGATCTGAACGAGCAACAACAGTAGCGCGTCGAACGAGAAACGGTGTCGGTGTGGGACCCGGCTGCAACGTGGGAAGAACGGGTGCTGCGGCGACGACGGTGGGGGAAGAGAAGACACGTGGCAAGTGGAGAGTGGTGAAGTGGTTGGGTTTGTTGGTGCTGACTGCTTTGCTTCGTTGCCAGAACTCGCCATGTCTACATCAGGCAATGTTCTAAAGTGAGATATTTCCACCCAAAAACAGGGAAAAAAAAAAACTAGTCACTGTTTAAATTCCATTAATGGTAAGAATAGTAAATTTACAGTAGTAGTATGATGATGATGCAAAGGAGAAGCGATGTAGGTGTAATTTTGAAGAAATAGCTAGGTTAATCAATGTGAAAAAAAAGGAATGTTAAAAAATGGGGGGTATTAAGTTTTTGCCATTGAGTTTTGGAGTGTTGGTTGTAATGGCTTATTGGCTATGGTTTCCTTGAATAGATATCATATCATATGATCATATTATCATATCGTTTTGTTGATGATATTKAGTAATTAATCTGATGATGCGCTTAATTTAATGTATACAAGTAGTAGAGTAGATTAGTTTAAGTRTTTAATTGATTAATATATATGCATGTGTTGTTATCAAGTTTCTCGAGAGTAGTGGTGTACTTGGTCCTTTGATGAGTGGCAAATGGCAATAATAATCATGGATGATTGCATGATCTGATGAGAGTGGTCACATGTTAAGTTGGTAGAGCTAACCACTTTTGCAACGTTGGTTGACATCAGTTGAAATGGTATTCTGGTAACTTAATAATAATAATAATAATCTTGCATTGATCCGTGTTTTTAATTTACAGGGTAATGTAATATTGTACTGTCTACTGTGTCATGAATTTACAGATTTACAGTTCAACAATGTCTTTCAAATTTAAAAGGTTAAAATGAGGTTGAAGGATTCAGAACTTAGAAGGAGTCTTGTTGTACTAGTTGAGTGGAACAATTACTGTACTTGCATACAACAGAATGTCTCCTCTCATTTCATKTGAACTACSGAGTATTTTACATGCCCTTTGTAATTGTCTCCTCTCATTTCATTGGATCAAAATGTTTCGTTGGATACCAATTGAACTTACTAATTAATCACTTACATACTTGTAGACGGTTGAGGATAAACAATCCAAGTCTTACGTGGAAAGAATAGGAAGTTGAAGAGCTGCTCATTTAGGTTAGTTCACTACACTAATATGAGATATTTTGGATTGTATCCAAAAAAATTCATGAGGATTTGACTGATCTAAAGCGGATATCATACTAATGTGTGTAAGAATGTAACACGCACAAATTGAACTCGGAGAGTCGGACAATAACTTATGCTCATACTTTCAATTTAATCTCCAACCACGAAAGAGAATTTTTATTGGCCAGTTTACATTTTTTGTGATTCAATCCAACACCCATGTTTTGTTGGCCAGAAAGCTTCAAAATTTGAAAGCTAAGCCAATCTTGCGACTTTGCGAGCATTTAGACATTTCCCTGCTAACAAACGATATGCATGCCCAAAAGCTCAAAACCCTATATTATACAAACCACCCTCTACATTGCAGAGAATACAACCCTTTCCATTGTTTTTATTAGCTTGTCCAAATAATTATATATCTATCCTAATTTTATTTAATGAATGATTTTTTATTTTAAAAAAAATCATGCGTGGAGAGATAAATAGGGGGAGGGGAATAATCATGTGTAATAAGATAAGGGATGGGAGGTTGTATTTTGCTAGGTAGGGGGGATTGTATCCTAAAATTTGCCGCCAAAAGCTACTAAGGCACAAACAAATTGCAAATACTTTGGCGGGCCCAATGAATATACGGATAGTACAATCAAATTTGTAACCCCAGAGCAACGATGCCATGGTCAAATTTATACATGTTCTTATATATAAAGTTTTCTGTATAAAACAATAAACAGACATTGGATTAATACAAATCGACTATGAATTGTGAAGAATTATAAAATAATCAAAAATGTCTCAACGTATTGATGAGGATAATAAAAATAAAACACAACAATTGAACTTTTGATACTATTCACATTTTCGATTTGATTTGTGTTTTGTGACCTATATATAAGCACAAAAATACATAGTTATTTGAAATCCTCATTGAATTCGTATCAATTTGTACTTTTTTATGGTCCAAGTGTTTATAATTTTTCAACATATACATAACAGAGATATTAATTTTAAAAGTTTTAATCTCGTCATACATGATACATGTAAAGCCATAAATGTTGCAATAATTTTGCTATAGAGGGAAAAATTTTCCCAAAGATGCTCTTTCACAAATTCAATTTTTTCCAAAAAAAAAAAAAAAACTCACCAATGCATTGACTGAAAAAACTTTTTTTTTGTAAAGGAATTAAAGATGACTACAAACACACAATAGAAAAGCAACAACGAAATACTTGAAACTTGCAGAATGACTTCTTCCAAAAGTGATATTCTGACCCTTACACTAAGACACGAGTTTTACGGAAGTTTCACTTTCAAGATACAACATAAAACAGTGAGAATCACGCTTAGTAAAAATACGTCAAATGAAGCAGAGCACAACAAGAATCCGCGTTATTAACGATGGATTTTACCGACCGTCGCAAAAATGATCGGCAAAACGTCATATTACCGGACGCGTATTTTCGATAGGACCGATTTAACCGACCGTTTTTAACAAATTTACCGACCGTTAGAACGGTCGGTAACATGGTCAAATATTTTTTTGACTAGGATACAAATTTACGCGACCGTTCTACGGGTCCGGTAAATAACATTAAAAAAATAAAAAAAATCCCAATTACTCTAACCGACTAACTCTCTCTCACCTCTTACCTCTATACTCCGTATGAAGTTATGTAGCAGGAGTTATACTAACTTCATTAATTCTCATTCCCTCCATATCTCATTTTTAATCTTCTCATCATATCCCCATTCTCTCTCCCCCATTAATTGCGTCATTCACCATCTTAATCTCTCTCTACGCGTCTCCTTCCTCCTCTTCCAGATTTACTGAGTCATCAAACTCTCTCTTCACTCCATATACCTCCACTGATAATCTCACTCGTCACGATTTCACCAGTTACCACATAGGCAAATGCTTATATGATACCGATTGATGTCTGTTTGAGAAAGATAACGAGTAGGAAACCGTTACTTAGCAATAAAGATAAGTTTTATTGCTCTTCAATAAATTATCCCATGTACCGCCAACGCTGGTTTGGGCTATACTCGAAACGGATAAATCCTGATTTTATTATTTATGAAAATGCTAAGAAGGGAGATTGAGCCGAGTTTATTTATTTTAGTTGTGTGACGTCGAGGTTGAAGAAGGTGAATATGATCATCCTACAGAGTTTATTGGCTAACTGGAATAGCCAGTTGAGTGAGCTGTACGGAGGAGATCGTGTGTCATTTTGTTTGGATGAGTTTGATATAATGTTTCATTTTTCTTGTTTATATTTTTTATTTCTATTATTTTTTTAATTTTTGTTACTAGTGATCCTTTTATTGTACGCAGGTAGTGCATATGTGATGAGCTCATTCATCCGTTATGTAGGGCTTCGGGCTAGGGGCGTGCTCACTTTGTATGTGAGCCTGGGCATGTGGGGTTGGATGTGTTGTCGATGGGTGACGTGCTATATTTAGAGCGCATTGGTGCTATGGCAGTAGGTATAGTTGGGTTCGGGACCTGGTCGGATTGATCAGTACATGACGGAGCGCCCTCCTATGGTTATTGTGTTCATATCATGTAAGGCTATTGAATTGATCTAGCCGTATTTTATTATAGGTGGTTGCTATTTGTCACGACTTCTGGAGGCGTCACTTGTTGTTAGTCTATTAGGTATAGTGTCGATTTAATCTACTTATATGCGATAAATTGGTCCTTGTTTAATATAAATGTGATAGAATATATATAGAAACAAGTTATGAAATGATAAATATATATGTGTGTCTTCTACTTGTACGAATACACAAATTGTTAAGAAATAGAGACGCTCTTTGATCGAAAATTCTAATCAATAAAGAACATGTTAGTATTGACAAAACGTAGCCATAATAATTTGTGACCCAAGATAGATAAAATAAGTGTTTAATGAAAACCAATTTGAAACCCATGAGTGACAATCACATATTTACATGATCATAAAGGTGAGTTTACAGTTTGTTGATTTAATGAAACTCGCATAAGAATTAGTCCAAATTAAGTGACAAAGGATAATAGAGTCCAAAAAGATGTTGGTGAGTAATCCAGATTATATTATTCGCCTTGTGATCGAACAAAACCGAGTGCTAGAACAGAACGAATTGTTAGAGTGTTTGAGAGAGTGAGAGAGAGAAAACGGAGTTAGAGACAGAGGAGAACCAGAAAGAAGTGTTTGAATGGTGTGTATGTGTGTATGACTGACGGCAGGCCATGTATTATAAGGGCAGAGGGACCCAAGGCAAAAAATGAGCCCGTATTAACGCTCATTGAGTATATACGCTCATTGAGCGATATACGCCTCATGGGAGCCGTTATCGCTCTAGTGAGGTATATAGCTCCTTTGACTATAACGTTCAGTATTTTTCCTTAATTCGAAGATTTTGATTTCCTCCCGATTTTTCGTGATTTCCTTTGATTCGACGCAACCTAGACACCCTTGCTCTCCAGCAAGATTCTAATGTTTATGAGGTTACAGTATTCGGAGTATTTTCTATAGCGTTGCCGTTAGATTTATTATTTCATTAAAGAGTGTGAGTGTAATAACTATTTAATACGTATTATGTTAAAACTTTAGCATATAAAAAATCATATGTACATAAGATAGAGCGATAATATCACGATAAATAATAATAAATATTTCTATTACACTAATATATACGTACACAAGGTCAATGAACACATTGATACAGAAAAGAAGCTGTAATAATCAATATCACTAAATGACAAATAAACTACAAAGAAATGAACACCTATAACAACCACACAAATGTCGCATTACATACAAAGACGATGACATTCAGCACCTTCATACATTCTACTAGCTTCTACCCTGACTACATCACACAAGCACGTGCAGAGCACTTCATGAGAATTTACAACTCGTGAACACCATCCTCATCTTTTGTTAAGTTCAAGACCACATATCACTCTTTCTGAGTGAAACACACATCAGCCAACCAGAGACTCCGCCGGGTTAAATCTGTTGACCTACCCGGCGATTTTCACCATTAAGTTATGTGGAGCAGACCATAGGTTACCAGAACCCTCACCACGACACTCATGCCCACACTTGAACTGAGTCTGAGAGACGAAAGTCATCACCGCCTAAGCGAACAGTAAAGCTACTCAGGGCGATATGATCAGGTTTTAGCAGAGGGCGGAGAGCGCGATATCCTTGCCATCGGTGGTACAGAGATGCGCTTGCCCGACTGTATTCAGGCATGTTTCGTGAGGTCTGTGGTTGATGCCGAATTTTGTGGTGCAAATTTGCAGCGCTATGAGGTTTATGCGCGGTTGTTATGTTCCGGTGAGCCGATGTTTTGGCGTATGGGTTCCCGGTTTGTGCCATTGGTGATGTTGGTTTAGTCCTGGTTATGGTGGGAAGCGGGCTATCCAGCGCTCGTTTCGGTTGAGGCTGGGTGGTGGTTGTGTTAAATAGGCGAGGTGCCTTTGGGGGTACTGTGGGGGTGCCAGTACCGGTGCTCAGCTTCATTGGACTCGCGGGAGAAGGAATTGTTCGAGTTTGCTTGGATATAATATATAGAGATGTAACTTATTTCTGGGATTTAAATGAGGACTAAATGTAATTGTGTGACCTGGGCGAATAAATTTGGAATTGGTTATTATTGATATTCTTAAAGAGCACACACTTTGGTACAGTTAAATGATGACCAGGTGTATAAATGTGGTCTATACACTCTGAATAAACGGAGGGTTATGAAACGATTTTGATCTCTAGTAATTTAAAGTATGAATATGAGACTTATGAGAATTCTTGAGCTTTGTAGTTATACTAAACACAATTAAATTATGAAAGTGATAGGTCTAGGTGTGAGATATCGAATTGCACATAGTGTAAAGGTTTCCAGAGAATCATCAACAATAATTAGAGAAGCACTTATTGTGGTATTATGTAAATGGTTTATTAGTACGGGTACAACTCAGTAGCACTCCATATAATATGTGCAGAGCCGAATTTGAAAGGACTCAGAGAGTCTCTAATAAACAAAAGATTCTTGTTTGTGTTAAGGATATCGATTTGAGGATGTCTTGAATTTTGTTAATATGGTTGTATAAGTCTCGGATATAATTGATATATCACGACTATCAGTTCACAGATTTTAGGAGGCTCCGTATAGCGAACTTATCAAAGTGGTGTCGAGAACATTTTGGCTGGATAATCAAATCAGAGCCCGATTCATATATACACAGAAGAGACGCTATGTGAACTGTTGTATTATGAGCAGCATTTTGATTTGGTAGACAAAGATTTATGACTATAATAAAAGTCGCGGCCCGTATGAAGTATAGTGCTCATCATTATTCCTGAAGCATATTAGCAGTCGGGAGTATATATGGAGTTTCGTGTCTTATGATCCGAGCATGCCTACTATCTGAGTAATTGAGATTGGGTTTTGTATGCCAGTTATCTGGTGCACATGTACATCTGTGAATAGCAGTTCCCAATTACATGATTACAACCGTACCTGACAATGAACACCTGAGTCTGGTATGCCCCTAGTCTTGAGGCGTCGGTCTGGTTCGCACCGATAGTGCATAATATCTGGTTTTAAGGACATGCGAACTAGAGTCTATCAAGTCAAAGTGCATTGAAGATGTATTTGAAGAGTGACTTAGAGAAAGGTGACTTTGGACAGATAATGGTTTGACTGCGGACTTTGATTAAACATGCGAGACAGTACTTGATTGGAAAGAGAAGGTCCAAAAGTGATTTTTCAGGTTCACTGATAGCAAAAGACTTAAAACCCTAGGCCTTAGGAGAAAAGCCCACTGGAAATAAGGACATGATGACAACGAGCCCATATAGCGAGACCTGAGACAACGTGTTTACGCTTAGAGTCAACATAGGAAGTGGAAATTGTAATGATAGTCCCCAATAATACTAACCGTCAGCTGGCTACTTTTGGATGAGTTAATAGGTCTTGAAGGTGCCAACAGAATAGGCTATGGTTCAAGAAATAAAGGGTCGAATTGTAACTAAGGGTCAAAGATACGCTAAATGCGAGGTGCTAATGATGTGTTCAAAATAGTCTATTCAGTTCTAGTGGAAAACATTATCAATTTAGCAAGTCAAGCACCCAAAGGCTCAAACCGATTTATGTTAATGCGTCGAACACTCGAGAAAGGCTTCTACGTTCTAACGGAATCAGACCAACAGTTCTGATGTGATGGACAATCCTTCGTGTGAGAGGGCTTTGTGTGGTTGTAGTGAGTTGTGGTTGAGTTGAAAAGGCTTGATGATTAAAAGTGACCCGTGCGCAGTGTCTTTAGGACTTTTGCTTTTTGTTTGATGGGCTTTGAACCCTTGATTTGCATTGGATTTTGGCATTGATTGCTTTAACTTGATTTGTTCTTTTTTGGCTTTTTGCCCATTTATTCTTCTCTTTTTTTCTTCTTCTTTGCACGTGTCTCCCTACACAATCCGTTTGATCCAAAGTGAGCAGATTAGGTGATGAAAGATAGCTGAATGATAGGGTTATGCTCAAGTGCAAGGATTGATTCAATTGAAAAGGAATGGAAGAGGGTATTTTTGTGGGCTGTGAAGAGGGCTTCTGGCATTGTTCAATTCATAAATAATCATATAGATAAACCAATTGTGGCCAATGAGTGTTGAGACTTGCGTAAATGAGAATGTAGCCAAACAATAATATTGAAAGTACGTCCTATTGTATAGGACGAGACTACATAGACCAAGGACGAATTGAAGGGAATATACTAGGGACTAAGACTTAGACTAATCTATAGAGGCGCAACGGATGATCGCGCTTGGGGACTCATAGCTTGGATGGAGTGCGTTTGAGTTTTTCCAGTTGGACCATAGGAGGCATAGGATAGCTTTTGTGGATGATGGAGGGTCAAGGACAATGGGCTTTTTTGTGGAGGTAGGATTTGTTTGACTCTTGCCTCTTGGGCCTATCAGGTGATCGTGACTGAAAATCGACTTGTGGAACCCGACATGGTTGAATGGATAAAGTTTTAGTGTTATTTGAAAACTGGACTGATGGCTAGACCTAATTCAAATTTAGGTGCTAGAACTCGAGAAAATCACCAGACAGATGGCTATTTCAGAATTGAAGGACTCTAACCTAGAGCCACTTGAAATTGAATGGACTAGCTGAATAAGTTTAAGTTATCTATGATCACCTGTCAGTTTAAGGTTTAAGTTGAAGCGAACCTAATTCGATCAAGGCTCTTGGGTTGAAAGTGAATCGACACTAATTCAGATTCAAGGTTCTTGAATTGATTGAATGAACCTATTAGATTTAAGGTAAAAGTCATATTAAGTCAGATTAGGATTCTGATTTGGGACGACTAAATCAGATTCCTAGTCGAATGGAGTTTGAAATGTTTTGAAATGGGCCTAAGGATGTCACTATGTCTTAACATAATAGAGACTGGGCTTAGTTGCTGTTAAGATGGCGAATGAAGTCACAAGTTAACAGCAGATTGATTGACACAAATCCAATTCTTACTTATCAGGTTAAGTGAACTATAGGTCGCTTGGTTAAGTCTGATAGTGTCCATGCTAAAGTAAGCTGGGTCCAATTTTCACCACACACATTGGTAATGATATGCCGAGACCCCTTATATAACCGAAAGTAACGGCATCCGGCAGGCGGTAGGCTTCTTGCCATGGTGACTTAAGCACGTCCAGAAACCCCCCTTAAGTGATCTCGAGCGTACACTGCCCATATTTGAGACAAGGCTAGGACATGACCTATTCGAAGTCACAACAAAATTCAATTGATGATGAATATGGAACTAACGGATTCAAGTCTGCCATCACCAAATGTGATTATCCCATGAGTCGCAAAAACTGAGGGCTTGCCCCGCTTCAGGGGGGCGTGAACTAGCTTCAGTGTTCATGGAATTGAGCATGGAATCGCATTGGAATGGTTGGATTGTTGTCGAATTGAGGGATCGCACGTGCTATATGCTTCCGACGCCCAAACATTGGGCAAAACTATGGCCGACAATAGTCCATACCAAAGGGTGGTTCGGGGACTGTACATGAATAGTAACCCAATCCGCAGCATTAGCGGCTCTACTCGGTCTCATTGTAGTACATAATCATAAAATTGAATTCAAAAGCATTGAATTGATCTGAAGCGACCTAATCTATATTGGTGGTTCTATTATGTACAAACAAAGACTCTACAATGACAAGCGATCACTTGATTGTAGCAATATTAATAAGGTCCTAAAACGGTCGTCCATGAATATCCTGACTTTAATAGTGACAAGCGATTAAATCCGCTGTTTTAACAATATATACATGTGATAGAATTATATAACAAGACAATGAAACAAAGTTGTAGCATGATAATATAATGTTGTGTCTTCCCCTGTCACTGCAAATCACAATGTTAAGCAAAACTAAGAGGGACGTCCTCATGATCGAATTGCAATAGACAAAGAACATTAGTATTGACAAACGATATGCATAATAATATTGTGAAAGATAATGATAATAATAAAAGTGTTAATGAAAAGATTTGAAAAATGTGCAATCCACATATTTACATGAACAATTAATAGTTCTACATGTGTTGAATTTATTGAACTCGCAATAAATTAATCAACTAAAATGACAAAAGGAATTAAGTAGAGTCAAAAAATTTTTAGGTGCAGTATCTCAGATTTTATACCCTAATTTCGCTTGTGAATCGAACAGATGATGCTTAGAACTCAGAACGAATGTGTTAGAGTTTTTGAGAGAGTGAGAGAAGTTAGAGAACAGAGAGAGACAGAATAGAAGTGCTGAAAAATCGTGTGTGTAATCGTGTGTATTCGGACTGAGCCAGGGCAGGCATGTATTATAGCACGAAGGGACAGCAAAAATGAGCGTATATAGGCTATGGGACGTATATACGCTCATGATGAGCGTTATACTCATGGGGAGCGTATATACGCCAAGGTGAGCGTATAACTTTGAGCTATATACGTTCGTATTTTTGCCTTAAATTCGAAGATTTTGATTCCCTTTTCCTCGATTTTTCGGATTTCTTTGATTCGAATCGCACCTAGACACCCTTGCTCTCCAAGAGGAGTTTAAGAGTGTTCTAGGAAGGTTCCACTATTTTCCGGAGTATTTTTGTGTATTTTGTATTTTTTTTGGTATTTTCTGCGTATAAAATTATAAAAATCATGAAATGTTAGAATATCAGAAAAATAATCTATAAATACTGGGCTTCAGAAAATGTGAAGAATGCAATGAAAACTGGAAATTATGGAGATCACAAATAAAAATCTAAAAATAGAAAAGAAAACCTAAAATAGAAAATATAATATAAAGAATGTTTTGCCCTTTATTTGTCTTTCTCAATAGTTCAGTATGACTCACGTAATTCCAATTTGTGAGTTCAAGCATCTTCTTTGAGTCAAACAATCGCGAGAACCGGTATGTTCATCAGGATCTACTCACATTGGGAGAACACATTTAGGTGTTACAGAGCCCCATTGACTGATCTGAGAGACTAAGTAGTAGACGAAAGTCAAAGTATTCGATTCGGACGGAGGCAACTCAAGACTTCTGTGACCCTGAGTTACCCTTTTCGGCGCGTAACCTGCAAACACGTATTTACCTGTAGTCGTGTCCAATGCGGTTGATGTCTTGTATGTGTTGGGTCTTGAGCGGCATTCCTCCGTTCGGGCTGCTGGAGAAATGCAGACGCATCCATGCTTTGAGGAATGGATTGACTTGAAAAATGATAGCCCCTAATCGGATAGACTATTGGTGAGACATAGGTTGTTTTATTTAGAGAAAATTTCATGCATGTGACCTGTAACTGTGACGAGATTGAAAAGGGGAAGAGCATGAATTGGAATTAAAGAGCCTGTAGTCTGTTCTAGACAGAATGAGAGCTTGAATTTGAAAGAGTCTTGTCTAGGGCCTGGTTCTAGATGATTTGAGAGAGCCTTGATTGAAAGGGTTTGCTAGGTCTGGTTCTGACATATTTGAAAGACCTTGAATTTGAAAGGGCTTGTCCTAGTCTGGTTTAAGACATATTGAGAGATCATGAATTTGAGGGGGTCTGTCTAGGTCTCTAAAGATTTGAGAAGTCTCTTGAATTTCTGAAAGGGCTTGTGTCTGTAGACATGATTTGAGAGAGTCTTAATGAAGAGCATTGTTTGGCCTAATGCTAGAGGCAGGTGATGTGACCTAAGTTGGATTGAGGAGATAATCGGTTTATGCTAGCGCAACTTGACAATGAATCGTTACTGGTAATTGGAAGAAGGTTCTAGTCAGAATTAGATACCTCAAGAGGACATATGGTCTGGTTTACTAGTTTTAAGGACGGTCGTTGAGTTCGACACCGAAAAGTGGCATATCTACAGCTGGTTTAAGACATAAAAGGCGATCAGAGTTCTAATCCTATAACAAGTGCCAATTGAAGAGTGTCATTGAAGATGACTTAGAGAAAGGTGACATTGGGACGAGACTATGGTACTCGGCGGATTGACTTACATTGCGAGACATGATTGAATGAAGAAATGGAAAGTGATTCAAGGATTCCACTTGATAGCAAAGACTTGAACACGTAATAGGCCTTAGAACCAGAAGCCCCCCGAAATTGGAGCATGAAAACGAGCCCCAGGATGATTTGAGACAACGTGTTTACTCGTTAGAGTCAACATAGGGAAGGGTGGATAGATTGTATGGAGAGTCCCAATAGATGTAAACTAACCAAAGTCGAGTGGTTTACTTCTGGGATTGAGTCAATGAGTCTTGAAGGACCAAAGAATAGCTATGTCAAGAAATAAAAAGGGTCGAATTTAACTAAAGGTCAAAGATCGGCTAAAGCGAGGTTGGCTATGATGTTTTCAAACATGAGTCCTAGTGTCAGTTCTAGCTGGCAAACCATATAAATTCTTAGCAGTCAAAGCACTCAAGCTAAACGATTTAATGTTAAGCGGTAGAACTCGAGAAGAGGCATATCACTAGCGTATCATTCAGGAATCAGACACCGTATTCTGATGGTGATGGACAGTCGTGTAGAGGCTTTTGTTGTAATGTGAGGTTGTGGTTGAGGTTGAAAAGGCTTGAATGATTACGAAGTGACCACGTGCGGTGCTTTTAGACTTGCTTGTTGAATGGGCTTTGAATTTGATTCATGGATTTCGGCTGATTTTGGCATTTGAACTTTGATTTTTTGCTTTTTGCTTTTGCCCATTTTATCTTCTTTTTTTTCTTTTCTCTTTTCACGTTTTTCCTACGAACTTTGATCAAGGGTAGCAGTAGTTAGAAAGAAAGATAGCTGAATGATAGTGTTTTATCGTCAAGGGGTCAGGATTTGATTCAATTGACAAAGGGAAGGAAGGGAGGGGTCATTTTGTGGAGCGTAAAGAGCCTTCTTGGCATGTTCAATTCAATAATATCATATTAGATTAACAATTGTGCAATGAGTGTTGAACTTGCGTAGAATGAGAAATAGTATTGCCAAAACAATGAATCATTGAAAGTACAGCGATTGTAGGAAGAGACTACATAGACTTCAAGGGACAGAATGAAAGGGACATATAGCAGACATAGGCTCTATGACTATATAGAAGCCGAGATCATTGATCCCTGTTGGGTGACTCATAGAGGCTGATGGAGTGGTTTTGAGTCTTTTCCAGTTGGCAGGAGCATAGATTAGGCTTTTTTGTGGATGATGGAGGGTCAAGAGACATGGCCTTTTGTGGAGGTGGATTTTTTGCTTCTGCCTCTTTGGGCATCAGACGTGATGTGAATGAAAACCTCGACTAGTGGCCCGACACTGGTTTTGAAATGGATAAAGTTTTAGTTTGATTTTGGAACCTGGACTTCGAATGGGCTAGACCTAATTCAAATTTAAGGTAGACTCGAAAGATCACAAAGAATGGGCCTATTTCAGAATTAAGGACCTTAGACTACAGCCACTTGAATTGGATGGACTAGCCTTGAATCAAAAGTTCATAAGGTAGTTAATGATCGAACCTATTAGTTTTAAGGTTGAAGTTGAAAGCGAACCTATCAGATTCACGCCTTGGGTTGAAAATGATCGAACCTAATTCAGATCAAGGTTTTGAATTGAATTAATTGAACCTAATTCAGATTAAAGTCAAAAAGGTCGAATCTAAGTCAGTTTAAGATTTTGGCTTGGATCGACCTAATCAATTCTAGTGAAGGATTGAAATTGATTTGAAATGGCCTAATGATTGCAAACTATGTCTTGAAACATAGATTAAACTGGCTTGATTGTGTAAGAATTTGACTGAATGAAAGTCACAAGTTAAACAAGACATGATTGAAAACACAAATCCAATTTATTCATTAAGGTCGGATTAAGGAACTATAGGTACGCTTGGTTAAGTCTGATGTGTATGCCAAAGTAGAGCTGGTCCAATTTCACCAACCACAAAATGGTGTGTATGCCGAGATACCCTTTATATAACGCATCAGTTACACGTGCATACGATGGCGGATAGGACTACTTAGCATGTGATCCCATTTAACCACATGCAACAAGATAAAACCCCTTAAGTGATCTCGAGCGAAAATGCCCATATTGAGACAAGGTCCTAGGAATGACCTATTCGAGGTCAAAGCAAAATTCAATTGATTATGATATGGAACTAGAGACTTTCAAAGTCTGTCCATCACAAATGGTGATTTATCCAGTGAAGTCCGCAACAACTGTAGGCTTCGCCCGCTTAGGGGGGGGCGTGACCTCAGTTCATGTCATGGATTGAGCATGTAATCCGCATGTGAATCGTGGGTGGTGTGAATTGAGGGATGCAAGTGCCTATATAGGTTCTTCAGACGCCCGAAACATTGTGCAAACTATGGCCCCACAAGTAGTCCAGAACGAAAAAAAAGTGTGGTCGGGGACATGTACGGGATTGAATAGAACTGCCATCCCGCATGTACGGCTCTACTCGGTTCATTTGTAGTTCCTAAACATAACATTGAATTCAAAGAGCCCTATTAATGATCTTGAAAGCGACAATCTAATATTATTAGGTGGGTTCTATATGTACAAAAAAGACTTCTACTGGACAAGGCGATCTGATTGTTAGTACTATTATAAGGTGCTATAACTCGTCATGAAATATCTCTTTAGTGCAAGAAAGATTAATCGTCTGTTTAACATATATAGCAAGGTTGATAGAATATATAACAGACATAAAACAAAGTTAGACATATAATATATGTGTCTTCTCACTTGTCACTGCAAATAAACAAGTTAAAAGCAAAAACTAAAAGAGACGTCCTTGAAGAATTGCTAATCAAGACAGAACTGTTAGTAATTGACAATAACGATATGCATAATAATGAATTGTGACAAGAAATGATATAAATGTGTTATGAAACGAATTTGAAACATGAGGACATCCACATATTTACATGATAATTAAGTAGTATTCTAATTGTGTTGATTTATATTGAAACTCGTACAATAAGAATTAGTCAAATTAAAATTGACAAAAGAATAAGTAGAGTCAAAAGATGTTTAGGTGATAATCTCAGATTTATACCTTATTCGCTTGTTGAATCGAACAGAACGATGCTAGAACTCAAGAACGATGTGTTAGAGTTTTGAGCGAGTGAGAGAGATTAGAGAAGGAGGAAGATAAAGTGTTTGATAAAGGTGTTAACTGGTATTCGACTGAGCAGGGTGAATTAGGCATGTATATAAGGCACGAGGACAAAGGCACAAAAGACGATATAGCTCATTGGACATATAGCTCATCGATGAGCGAATATACGCTCATGGGAGCGTATATCGCTCATGTCACGTATATACGCCTTTGCTATATCGTTCAGTATTTTTCTTATTTCTAAGATTTTGATTTCCTCGATTTATTCTGAATCTTGATTCGACGCACTAGAACCCTTGCTCTCCAAGCAAGAGTTCTAGAGTGTTAGAGTCCACGTATTTCCGGATATTTTTGGTATTTGTATTTTTTTTGGTATTTCGCGTATAGAAAACTAAAAACATAGAAAAATGTAGAATAGAAAAATAATCTAAAAATACTGTGAGCTCAGAAAATGTGAAGAATGCAATGAAATGAAAATATGGAGATCAATATAAGGAATCCTAAAAAAATAGAAAGAAAACCTAAAAATAGAAAATAATTAAATAAATAAAAGAAAATTTTTTTGCCCTTTATGTCCTCTCATAGTTCGAGTATGATCACGTTTTCCAACTTTGTGAGTTCAAAGCACTTTCTGATGACAATGGGACCGCGGTATGTTTCATCACGATACTCATTTAGGGAGACACATTAGGTGTTATAGTTAGAAACCAATTTTGGCGCTAGTTCTAACCTTACGACACCTAATAAAGTAGTCCTTCCATTTGTTGTTGCTGTGTTATTTTCAAAAGGATGGGTCACTCTCTATTGGAGATATTAGATGGGCTGAGTCTTAGTGTCTTACCCTTCATAGTCAATAAAGGAGTTTCATTGTTGTTTGTTTGTTTTTTTTCATTAAGGTTGGTCCTTATTGGGGATTATATTATCAGGTAAGGTTATTATATTTTAGCTAGAGTTCAAGTCTTAAATAACATTGATTAATTGACAAACATTAAAATTAGAAATTAAGATGAAGTGATGCCAGGTTTCACGTTATCTTGTTTTAATGTAGTATTGTAATATTTGTATGAATTCTTTACATAGCTACCTCATCATCAGTCTGATCATGAAGATATCTGCTCCACTTCAAAGTAGCTTCGCTACGCTGCAATTCCAAGAGATCTATGTTCTTTCCAAGCTAAGTCTGGTAGGTGGTGCAAGAAACTGTTTGCTCATGGGGATGTTACAAGAACACGACTTGGTCATGTATTAAGCTCGACCTCGCTTTCAGCTTTATCAGTAAATTTCCTCCAAATAACTCTTCAGCCTCACTCATACTCGATCTCTACTTTTCGGTAATGACTTAACTTTTCTCAAAATCCCTCTAAATAGCAGTACAACTAAAAAGTCTGATGCTCTCAATTATTTTTTTTTTGCTGTAAATACCTCATGAAATTCAAAAGTTGTCATATTTATAACTTATATTTGACATTTTTAGGATCGATTCGTCTCTTCAACTAACAATGCTTCAGCACTGAGCTTTTAATTTATTTGATAGGCAGTTTGCTCTGTAAATTTCTAGACTCTCCTCTGTAATTACCGAGTAGAACAAGCTCTTCTAATTTCACGAACCTCTATAGTTTTATATCTTACGTAAACACACACACACAGTTAAGGTTTGTATGAAGAGTTTGCCAATCTAACAAACGAAGCACTGTACTTAGAACAATAGTTGGAGGGTCATCACATGGTGACTAAATGTTGCTTAAGTTGTCCCAGCAATACTATTTTGGAAATCGACATCTTTTCAAACAAACTTTGATACATAAACATGTCTGACTAAAAATTTTCCTCATAGATACATACATCTATCAAGTTCGGTAAATTGGGTTTTCATCTTGCAACCTTCTGGGTTTCCAAGTTCCTACGCAATCGGAAGCGTTGTTACCATCTTGAACTCTCCAAAATAAAAAAGTAAATAACCACAGTGGTTCAGGCATGATAAGATCCTCTATCAATCAACCTAATACAACTTCTATAGTTTTTGAGCAAACCTTACGGTCCTTCATGGACCTTGAGAGTTCTCAAAAGAGAAATGAGTTGGGTGAACTCCCTTTACCAGTACTAGAATTGTGATTTCTAAACAATATTTATTGGTAGTTATCCAACCTCGTTTTCAATGTCACTCTTGTATATTAAGACTTATCCTTCAATGTTTAAGTGGCAGATTCCAATTGTATGGCCTTTGCAGTGCTATCTTTGCACACATATTGAGTGGATGATTCCAGATATTTGCAATGCGAAATACGATGTTCCTGCTGTCTACACTTGAGTGGTAGATTCTGGTGCATAGAATAACTAACTATACTCTTTGCAATTCAATTTGCAACTACTCTTTTCGAACCATCTTCACATCACAAAAATTTGAAATTGAGATACAATTGAGCAAATAAACACAAGGTATATCCATTGTCGATCTTGAGGAAGTTTGTTGGAATAGGGAAAATCATGTAATATAGTTTCCATACATGGTTGGGAAGTCTTCCACATTGATGTTCTTGTTTTAGTATAGTCCTTTCATGGTAGCATAGGTTTATCAATATTTATCGATTTCCTTTCTGCACCATGGATTGTTCCCAATCGAGTGGTGATTTTCCATCGTAATTCAAATGTGAGCAAGAGAGACTCGAAGAAATGCTCATAGGTATACAATTAATTTCGAAATCTTTGTTTGGGAGAAAAGATCTAGATATGGATGCATACACATGTCAATTTCCATATGAAGAAAACCAGGTAGTGAAACATATTCAAGATATAAGTTTAGAGCTTTACCTCTCAAAGCAACTCTTCATTGGCACAATTTCGATAATGGAAGATTCCAGGCTTTCAACTACTAACTATCCCACATTTTCAACATGGCGGATCCACTCTTTAGCAACAGACGACTTGATGCACTAGATCTTTCTCGAAAGCTTTCCGATCCATCCTCAAAGTTGTTGAGTTTACACTTAAATTTAACCTCTTACAATGTCATGGGCAATATAAAAGGGAAAATTTTGATAACTTCGATAAATACTTCTATGAGGGGAACAGATTGTTGGGAGTCATTATCCAAAAATCAAAGATTGGATTCTACCCACAACTGAATGAGACGGTGAACTAATTAAATGAATTGGGTCATGTAAGATCATTGGGGTTTCTAAGTGCTGCATAGTTGTTTATTGTTTGAAATGTACATCACTAGACAATCATCAATGGTGTCGAGTTTCGAGGCGAAGATGCAAGAAGGGTTAAGACGCTAAAGGCACAGATATGAATTATCCAATATATCATATAGTAAATTTCCTCCTTAATGTATTGTGTTTTCTTTTTTATTTTTGTTTTAGTCTTATACCACGATTCAAGATTACTTGGTTTATGCATGTAGTTATTTACAACTTTTTTTGTTAGTCTTATCAAACTTTTTTTTTGGTGTGTGATGAATATGTTGTTTTACATTCTGCAGTATTGCTATTCTATTTTTACGGCATATATCATTTAATTTGTGGGTAATATGGTTCATCCATTATGTTAACAATGAATTTCTCAGTGTTCCTCTATAAAGTGTTTAGTTGGTGAGTATAACAACAAACTCGATCACATTTGGTGATTTTTTTGGAAGTAAAGATTTATTCAAATGTAAAGGTACAAGAACCAAGGGGTAAATCACTTTCAAGAACTACAACGAACAAAACAAAATAAACACAAGTAAATCTAATCCAACAAGAAATGCAAAGCAATCAGTCATACAACTAAAGAAAGAGGGACCATTCTCCAAACGTTATCTCATTAATCCATCTCAAAAAGTCAAGAAAGGAATGCTGAGCAACAGTAACTTTAGAGCTTTTCGGGGGCTTACGCTTTTATCCTAAATTTATTCCTTTTTACATCGAGTGGTTGTGTCATGGCATAATAGCAATTTAGAACACAACAAAGAACAGGGAACTAAGAAGAGTAACCATAGGAGCACTAGTCGAAGGATTTGTTGCACGGGACCTCCCGGCCGCATCCCGTCCGAACGATGAACGGTACTAGAGGGCTCAGGAGCTAGGGACATTGAGGAGCGTTGACCAATCGGGAAGTCTTGGGACCACGTGAGACTCAACGTGTCCCAAAGCTATTTCAACCAAAATTTAAAAAATTTTGCACCTGGTAGCTTACTCTTGAGGGTTTTTGTCGATAAGAACCCAATTCATTTCAACACAAAAAATACAAGTAGGTTTCAATTTTCTTTTTTATGGTGGTTGTCTATGGAGAAGGGAAGGTATACGTGTCAGCGGTAAGAGCTTTGGTGGTGGCGCACCTTCTCTTCTTCTCTTCATCTTCTGCTCTTCGAGCTTTCTCTGTTTTATCCGTACCATTATATTGTGTTCTGCTGCTGTCTACAGTTTGTTCAATTCTCTCTTCTATTTTTTTATTTATTTCTATTAGTTTAGTGTTGTACTGGTACTTTTAATGATCTATCATATAATTTAGATGGAACATCATATTATGAAGTAAATTGCTTGTTTATTCAATTTTGCTGTAAATCAACTCTTTTTTAATACTTTAAGTTGTGAGGTAGATTTTTGTTTTGTGAATCGAATTTTATTGCTTTGAATTTAAATAATTTGAATAATCAATGCTATTGGGATTTATTGACTTATTGTATGTTGTGAACTTGTGATGAATTTGTCAATGTATAATTATCTTAGTATTTTTTAAAAAAATGTGGTAATTGTGTTAAACATGGACTAATTTTTGTAAAAATTTGGGTTTTTTTTTTTCTTTGTAACGTATAATCTTTCTTTTTTATTAAATAATAAATTGATGTCCAAACCTCCCGTTACCGAGAATTTTTAAAATTCGTTTCTCGTCCCGATCGTACCCGTATATGTTCCGTACCGTCTCGTGCACTTAGTCTAAGGACCTACATTGATCCTGATTTAAAAGCACTAAAGAGTTTTGGAAAGCTTATTATTATTTGGTGGTATAATAATTACAACATATGTTCAGTAGAAACTACCTAAATAAAATATTACAATAGATGCATACATAGTATTATGGTTATTATATTTCTGCAAGAATATTAAAAAAGGAGCATTGCCTGCATTTGTTTGTGATTGTCTTCACACTTAGGTTTGACTTATAAGCTCAAGCAATCAAGTTTGCAAACAAAGAACAATCCAAGATAAGGAATTCGATACTAACCAAGAGAAAAATCAACAGAACAACTAAGACATGAAAGCATTTAAGAGATTAAGTAAGGAACATTACCGTGGAAAACCTGAGAACGGAAGAAAACCACCTTACCTATGGATTATATTGATGAAGAAGAAGAAAAAAATACACAGCCCAATTGCATAAATTTGCAAAGCTCCAACTCTAATCTATGTTAAACAGAGTTTTTGAGGTTTAGAGAAGTTTTTGATATTGCTTTATGTGAATTGGTGATTGTATAAATGAGAGAGAAAGCAACGAGGTGGGGTATAATCACACTAAAAAGAAAAACAAGCACCGCACGCCAGTGGGGGCGGCCCCGGACAACCAGAACAAAGCAAAGAGGCACGGCAAGGCAGCCACCGCGCCAGTCACTTTCTATGCTCTGCTTCTTAGACTCGCTCGCAGCGCCTTGGCTTGAACACTTTCTCCTTTATACCATCTCCACATTCAAACCCTTTAATCGTCCACTGAAATCCGTTGAGAAACAAAGAACACACACAAAAGGCCATGAAAACAGCATGTTCCAACAATACCAATAACGCAACAATAGCACACACCTCATCGACCAATGATGGAGAACAATTGAGGTTTGGCGTAACATTAATTTTTTCGCAAGTCCACTTTGTTAGCATATCAGCTGGATCTTAGAACGATAATCTTTTCAACTCACCATTCATCCATCCCTAACTCCTAGTGTAATGTATAATGCCGCTTGATGTTTGGTTCGATAGTGAAGATACAGGATTCTTAGCCATTGCAAGGCATTTGGCTATCACTATAAAAAACCATCATCTTGTGAAATCATCTCATTTAGGAACCTTAAGCCATTCAAATCCTTTCTTGCTCTGAATAGCAACTATAAGCTAGTCATAGACATGGAGACACCTTGGAAGCTTGCTATATCACTAATGGTCGACAACAATAGAAATAACAAAGTGCTCTACTCGAATCATAACGCCTCCAAAATCAGCAATCAACAAAACTTCAAGAACCACCTATTCTTGATATAACAGAGAGCCATAACCGAAAGTGTCTCTGAGTTACTCAAAAGCATTTAACAGTTTCTAAAATGCTTCTGCTCGGATTTGACATAAATCTATTACAACTCCCACTACTTGTGCAATATAGTCCTTGATGCCACATAGCAATACATCATGCTAAACCAACTGCCAAGATTAAAGGAAAAGTGGCCATCTTTCTTTTCTACTTTGTCTTAGGGCAACTCCTTACTCATTTGACATCCGATGAAAGAGGAAAAGCGAGGCTTGATCAACATTTAGATGTTTTAGCACCTTCTTAACATATTGTCTTGACCACCATGTTCCAAAGAAAAGTTCTAGAATTTCATGCAAGTATTTGCTTTGCTCAGCCAACTTTCATCTAATCTTAATGACATTTATTTCACTCATTGATTATGTTTCATGTATGTTCCTGCATTAGCATATATCTACATACAAAAGTAAATAAATACAACATCTACATACCTTTCAAGTAACAACAATGATCGCCATTTGTTCTCTACAAACCATTGCTTGCTGAACTACAAACTTCTTGTATCCATTGTCGTAGAGCTTGCTTCAAACCCATATGATCAGTTTAAAGCTTGCACCCAAGTCCTCTTACTCGGAGCTTGGAACCCTTGTTGTTTCATGTAATTTCCTCCTCCAAATCAACCAATGTAAAAACGTGTTTCACATCATTTGCTCAAGGAATGTTTAGGGTCACGATCGCAAGTAATACTATCGAGTCACATCACATGGAGTCAAAGATCTCGTAAATTTATACACTCTTTTGAGAGAAACCCTTCACTACAAGCCTTGCTTGTACCAAACAATTACCATCGGTTCATTTCTTCGAAAATTAATTTGCATCTCAGGGCATTTTGCCCTTTGGCAAATATTCCACCCAAGTATTGTTCCTGTCAATGAGCTCTTCTCGCTCATGTTCTGTCCAATTTTTGAGTCAACCCCTTTTAATTGCTTACATAAAATTTCTAGCTCATGAATCTGACAATAACAAGTAGTTTGCGATGGAGATACTTATTTGGTGCCTTTGTGACTTGGGTTGATCTTCTGGTGGAGTAGTAAGTGGTTCCAGCTTGAACCCTCTAACATCATCTGTACCATCTTGCTCATCATATCAAATTCAACTTAAACTTGAAGCATAGGCAGTAATAACCTTTGTTGAGGAGATTGGTTTGTGAACGTAGCTCATCAAAGTTCTTCTTCTCGAAGCTGCCCCGATTTAAGCACCAGGTAAACCATTAGCTCTCAACAAAGTCAATTTCGCTTAATCGAAGCTTTCTCTATATATTTTTCGCCAAAGCTGCCTTGTACAAAGAACTCTCATCAAAGTAAATGTCACAAATGCATAACACTCCGCTCTTAGAATCCCACAACATATATCCGTATTTCATACCAACCCAAGAGTGGCATTTGGTGGCTTTGGATTAAAGCTTGTCTCTTTTTCTAGGATTGCAAATAGGCACACAACGAAAATCTTCAAAGTGATAAGAAATCTTTGTCCACTCCATTTTCTTCGGTTCAATGAATCCAAAGGACGAGGACATAGTTTATCAATATCGCGGCTTAATTGCATCTGCAAAAGCATTTAGCTTGGTAGACCCGCGTACAACCTCATGCACTCGTGCCACCTTTCAAGTAGCGTCCTATTCATGCGCTCTGCGACCATTTTGGGAGGCTTTCCCGGGATTGTCTCTCAAAACATAACCATTCTCCTTACAAAATTTCTTGTAAACTTGCAACTCGTATTCACTCCATTATCGACTTGATCGCCTTAATTTATCTTCCGCGAAGCATTCTCACCTCTGCCTTTGAAGTCTTGAATGTTGTTCGTTACCCTCGACTTGTGTTCATTGAAGTAAACTCACCAACTTTCTGGTTGTGTTCATCAATTGAAGGTGACAAAATAGTGAGAAACAACAAGGATTTGAATGGGGTAATGGCCCCAAACATCGGTGCACTAGCTCTAAGCTTCTCCTTCTCCAAGATTGGTTTGGTTCTTGTGAAAGAAAACCTTCTTTTGCTGCCAAAGACACTTGTTTCACAAAAATTCCATGTCGCACTGATTCAACCCGAAATTACCATTTGAAGCTTAGCATTCCGCTATCCTTTCCTCTCATGACAGCCGAGTTAGTCATAGCTTGAATCACATCCTGCAGTTGAAGCAATGTTGGTAACACCCTAAGGTAGTGTACGAGGTTACCCGACTTCGTGCCCGAGCACCATCCATGGCCCCTTTCGCACTTCCATCCCCACTAAACATGCTCTATAATGCTTGAGTCCTAATACCACCGAAATCAGTTTATTTTCTTTAGGCCAAGATATACCTTACAACTTCAACTTCATGTACTCCACTTGAGGTTTGATCATGTACATTTCTTAACCTCAATATCCAACGGATTATCTCCGCAAGGTAACCTTTCAAAACTTCCATTCTGAAGTTTTGAAACTCCTTGCACGGAGAAGAATGAATGAACTCCTGTAGACACCTTGAAATGGGTTCCCAAAATAGTATGTGATGAAATACCAGCGTCTCGCGTTTGTTTCGACTCGAAAAGATGCTTTGAATCACGAAGTGAAATACGTGAGGTCGTTCGAATTATTGAGCATAAGATTAAGTCAATTAAAATTGACAAAGGAATTAATAGAGTCAAAAAGATGTTTTAGGTGAGTAATCTCAGATTATAACCTTATTTCGCTGTTGAATCGAACAGAATCGATGCTTAGAAACTCAAGAACGATGTGTTAGAGTGTTTAGAGAGTAGAAGAGAATACGAATTAAGACAGGAGAGACAGAATAGAAGTGTCTTGAAAATCGGTGTGTAATCTGTTATTCGACTCGAGCAGGGCAGGCATGTATTATCAGGCAGAGGGACAAAGGCAACAAAAATGAGCGATATACGCTCATTGGGAGGTATATACGCTCATGATGAGCGTATATAAGGCTCATGGGGAGGTATATACGCTCAGGTGAGCGTTCATACGCTCATTGTTTGAGCTATAATACGTTCAGTATTTTTGCCTTAATTTCGAAGATTTTTGATTTCTCCGATTTTATTTCGTGATTCCTTGATTCGACCGCACCTAGACACCCTTGCTCTCCAAGCAAGGATTCTAGAGGTGTTCTAGAAGGTCCACGTATATTCCGGAGTATTTTTTGTGTTTTTGTATTTTTTTTTGATATTTTTCCTGCGTATAAAAACTTATAAAATTCATAGAAAATGTAGAAAAATCAGAAAAATATCTAGAAAATACTGGTGGAGCTCAGAAAAATGTGAGTCAATGAATCTAAAATAGAAAAGAAACCTAAAAAAGAAAAATATTAAGAATATAAGAAATGTTTGCCCCTTTTGTGTCCTTCTGCTCATAGCTTTCCGAGTATTGACCTACGTATTCAACTTTTGTGGAGTTCAAGCATATTTTTCTGAGTGAAACACTCGCGAGACGCGGTATGTTTATCACGGATCTCATTGGGGAGACACATTTTTAGGTGTCTACACGAAGCCCCACTTCTGATCTGAGTCTGGAGAGACGTAATCAGTAAGACGAAAGTCAGAAGTATTCGATCCGGGAACGGAGAGCAACCAGACGTTCTGCGACCCTGAGTTACCTTTTCGCCGGTACTGCAAAACAACGGTTAGTTTTTACTGTAGCCGTGTCCCTGC
>SNQN01000985.1:30058-67085 GCA_008642245.1 Bassia scoparia
GTGTTTCTCCTTACTATGCATTGCAGCCATTTAGGTGTCCGTTCTTTCTCCAACTTGTACACTAGGAAGATTTTGTTATTTTTTCACTTAAAGGCTGTGATGATAGTCATGCATATAAGTTGATCTAAAWTTTTTGGTTTATAATGATTTTGACAAAAGATTGTGATGTTTTGGCAGGAGCTTGGTGGAATTAGTACRTCAATGGAAAGACAAAAGGTGATGCTGCAGGAATTGATGACTGTTGTGAAGGAAATGTTAAGAAATGCTGAGATTGCTATTCGTTCGTTCATGATGATTCGGCCTAGGTTTCTTCATCAAAAGAATGGGACTACTCTAAATCCTACTGCACCATCTCAAACTTCTGGATCAACAACTGCACCTGTTGGCGGAGGTCAAGCTGCTGTTAGTTCTATGGTGGCTGTTAATGATTTTTATAGTGGGATGCCAAAGAARCCATCACCTTTTTTGCAGCAAACAGTATCCAGATTTGAAAAATACCTTGGGGAGTGCCGCCAATGGATTGAAGAATTAGAGCAGCTTTTACTTGCAGATTCTGATCGGAATTCCATCAATTATAACTCATCGGTTTTGCAGTCTCTTCCTAAAGTTCTGACTAATGTGCATGAATATTTTGTGCATGTGGCTGCTAAGGTAATGCAATTTATACAAAATGATATGGAGTATATGTATCTTGACTTATCATTTTGCTGTCAGTTTTGAGYACATCCCTCCTGAAATGTCATATTCTGGTCCTAGCACTGGCCAATTAATGTCAAAAAATGATAATATGTTGGTAGGTTTAAGTTCCTAATTGGTGTATNCCATAATTTGATTAGTCCCAATTTTTGCACTCTACTTATGTTCAATTATCACCCTTCTATGTGAAAGTGTAGCAACGATCACCATTCGAAAAGTGGAGATTAAATAAAGTTTATTATTGTACAACCTCAATTTGACATACAATATTGATACAAGTACTCCATTTTTTTTTATTGTGCACAATTATTCCTAATTTCTCTAATTTATTGCGGAACAATAAGGTTTGCAACTACTTCTTTATCATTAGAAGGACCCTACGGTCAAAATGTTAGTAGTCAATGTGTGCTTAATAATGGTTAATTGTTTAAACTTAGAATCTAACGTTTTACTATTACTTAAGCATAACCCTTAAAAATGCAATCTTTGTGTTCATAACCAACCATGACCTTTCAATAATATTTTTGACTTCTCACAATTGCAATCTATGTGTTCAAACCTTAACTCATAAAACATTATTAGGGGTACGTATAGAGGAGATTTAGTAAATCTTAACTGAACTGTACAGTTTATACCAGTATAGGACATGAGACATTTTGAGATGCTTCCTCAAATAAATAAAGTCACTGACATAAATTTTGTCAAGTAGTAAAGTTTGGTGCAATTGTCAGCTTATTAGATTACGAATTCTCATTTCTAATTTTACACGGGCTTTTTAATTTCGTTTCAAATTAAAACCAACATAATCATATTATACAGTAAACATGCGAACTATATATGAACTTGGTATTTAATATGTGCTTGATATTTTTGTGATTTATACCATTTTATACCATATTCAATATATGCTTGGTATATAGTTATGAACTATATAATAATAAACTCACACTCAATACCCGCTAACTTCATACATAAATCATAAATTAAAAGTTTAATTGATAATTGATTGATAAATAATAATTTTTGTATCTCTACTTCCTTCAAATATATTTAACTAGTTATTTGTGCACGCTATGCGTGCGGTGACAAATTTTTTATTATGATATAAATATTTTTTTTACTAATCTGTAATTAAAATTAATTTTARAAGATTTCAACTGAGACAAATGATATTTATGAAATTTGTCCTCAAACAAAAATTAAAATTATACATAGAATTGCATTAAATTTTCAATTTAGGTAGAACGATAAAAAACGTAAATTTTTTGCTTCATAATTCTGTTAATTATGTCAATATATTTTTCAAATAATTTTTCTTTTCTTCGATGCTTTTTTTTTTTTTATGTCAACTTGATTTTATATGAAAGGTAAACTTTCTTTATTTTATGAACATGTAAATTAGGAAGATATTGAAATAAGGTCAAATAGGTAAGTTTATGTTTTTGTCAAGGGTAGAAAAGTATTTTCATAGGGGGGACACCATTGCTCCCCCCTTGGCTTATATAATAGAGATATTAAATTATGTAAAAAAGTGAATAAAGTGGGTAGATAATTTAATTGCAATACAGTTTGTAAAAGTTAGAACATTTTTAGTGTATGTGGTTATTAATTTATTAGATGAGAATTTTAAGCGTAATATACAACCCTTTTTATTCATATCACTTTTCAATTGCAGATTATAGAAATTAGTTTGTCTTTTCGAACTTTGTTGAATACAAGGGTTATACAACCCTGCGGAAGCTCCAACTTCCAAAAGCGATATGTTTGAGAAGTAAGGATACAAACACAACCTATTTCAAGTTTAGTGTTGATATTGTCACCCTTATCGCGAGCTCTTTCAGTTTTGAAGAACTTCATTTTCGATCCCAATATGAAGCACAACAAAAAGCTTGCAAGCGAGCTATTGAGTTTTGAAGGACATTATTACATATGAATTATACAAACACCATCAAATTCGTATACAGAACAACAAGAACAATTTAAGTCAAGCAACACCATCAAATGTTACCCTATAGCATGTAAAGAATAAACCACCCTCCGGGCAGCGCCATAATTAACCTAGTTGTTTATATAGAATAGAAAATTAGAGTTAAAAATTGAATAGATTGAACGGCAACTAAATGAAATGAAAATAAGTTGAAGTAAATTACGTAAAAATTTCGGAGAAATTTTTCATTGTCGCCCATACACACAATCCAGGACCCAAAAATGAAGATTTGCCAATATTGCAATCCAAAAATCGAGTAAAAAAAAATGGTGAATATTGCGAAGCTTTCTTCTTCATCATTTGTCGACTACACTCACTAAACTCACTTTCCTCGTCAACTAGGGTTTTAAAACCAGAAACAGAAAAGGGGTTTTAATCAAATCCACTTAAAACTTGTACATCGCGACAATTTGGGGTGTAAATCTTCTGTACATCAAATTCATTCTTTGAATATTGAATAAACCCCTTTTTCATAATGCCATTCTTCATTCCTAGATTCATAACAATGTCAATTTCTCTCTCTTTCTATCTACCCCACACACCACAAACAACAAGCAACAATCACCGTTTCAGTTTCAAACCCAATCACAGCAACAAGGCAAATCCCTTCTTGCACAACAGCAACAGCGCAGCTAGCACACTGCAACAACGTTCCAATTTCACAACAGCAAGAACAACAACACAAACAGCAAGCAACAACCGCAGTTGTTTTTGTTTACAATGAGAAACCCAGCAAGTTTTATACAAATGGGCAAATCTTCACCCTGATCCCAGAAAGTTCTTTTGCATAATTGAGTAAGTTCTTTCTTTGTCTCTTTTTAATTTCACTTTTTTTTTGTAATATTAATTAGATAGGTTAGTCTCTTGAATTTAGTATTTTTTATTAATTTAGTGGGTTTTTTTTTTTTGAAGGTTTAATTGATGGGCTGTGTTCTGATAATTATTTGGGATTCACAGGGAAAGAATACTGATACAGAGATGAAAGTCAGAATTAGATCAATGTAGCCGCCTCTTCGAGTTCTTCCGGTCTCGATAATACCTTTAGCATTTGATGCCACGTATTGTCCATTACATCTTTGCTCATTTTAAAAATTGTTGCTAAATTGCAGCTTGCATTAGTGTAATTTTTGCTTTTATAATGTATTATTCCTCAAATGTTTAGCATTGAGTCTTGAAAATACGCTGTGCTGCATTGCTGTAACTAATTACTCTATTTGAATTGTTGTCTTTTTTTCTCATATTGAATGACAATGGTATAGATGAATGAAGCTTTGAATCATTTCCTTTGCCTTTTTCTCGCGAAAAAATGTAGTTTATTATGTGATTGCTGGAATTTGTTTGTGATTGTTAGGGTTAATTGAATTGAAATAGCTTTAAGTGATAGTTATTTGAATTTATGATTATCAATTTTAACGAGTAAGTAGTAATTAGATAAACCCGCGTGTTTCTCTCCTTACTATGCATGCAGCCATTTAGGTGTCCGTTCTTCTCAACTTGTACACTAGGAGATTTGTTTTTTTCACTTAAAGGCTTGATGATATCATGCATATAAGTTGATCTAAATTTTTTGGTTATAATATTTTGACAAAAATTGTGATGATTGGCAGAGCTTGGTGGAATTCAGTCGTCAACGAAAAGACAAAGGTGATGCGATGAATTGATGACTGTTGTGAAGAAATGTTAAAGAGAATGCTGAGATTGCTATTCGTCTGTTCATGATGATTCGGCACTAGGTTCTTCATCAAAAAAATGGGACTACTCTCAATCCTACTGCCCATCTCAAAACTTCTGGATCAACAACTCACTGTTGGGCGCGAGGTCAAGTGCTGTTAGTTCTATGTGCTGTTAATGATTTTTTCTAGGGAGGATGCCAAAGAAACCATCACCATTTTTTCAGCCAAACAGTATCCAGATTTGAAACTACCTTGGGAGGCCGCCAATGGCATTGAAGATTAAGCAGCTTTTACTTGCAGATTTAGGATCGAACTTCCTCCAATTATAAACCATCGGGTTTTGCCAGTCTCTTCCTAAAGTTCTGACTAATGTGCATGCAATATTTTGTGCATGTGGCATGCTAACTTAATGCAACTTTATACAAATGACTATGAGTATATGTATCTTGACTTCTCTTTGCTGTCATTGGACACATCCTCCTAAATGTCAATATTCTGCGTCCTAGCATGGCCAATTAAGTCAAAATGATAATATGTTGGTATGTTTAAGTTCCTAAGTGTTATTGGTTTGACTGTAAGCTATGGTCACTCGCATTTTGAATTAATGTTTACACTAATAGTAACTTAATAACATTCGGCGAAACTTTTGAATCTTCTGCTTTAATGTTATATAGTGAATTCTGTTTAAATATGGTTGAAGGTTGATACTTAGATAGTATTTTCCTATTACAAGTCCCAAGTTCAATTTTGTGAGGATGGCAATGAAAAACCAATAGTGGGAAGTAGACTTTGTTCACACTACTCTGGAAGGCTTTGTCGCTACTTGCATTGACATTTCTTCATTTTTACTGATCCCAAGTTCAATTTTTGTGAGGGATGGCCACGAAAAACCATATATGGATGTTGCCTTCTGTTAAACACTTGGGAAATACCTGATTGCCGTATGTTGCATTGACATCTTTCAATTTTCACTTGAGTCCATTGTTCCAATTTTGTGAGGATGGCAATGAAAAACCAATAGTGGGAAGTAACTTTGTTTACACACTACTTGGGTTAGTCTCTGTTGTCGCTACGTATGCCATTATTCTCAATTTTATCCAGTCCCACGTTCAATTTTGTGGGATGGCAAGCACAAATCAATAGTGAAAGTAAGACTTTGTATACACACTACTTGGAAGTGCTGTGTGACCGTTTAGGTTGCTTTTAGACTTATTTATGCTTTCATGACAGATGTTATTAATAAGACTGGTCATCTAATATTCATAAATCTGAATTAGGAAATGTGTGATTATGGTGTAATTTATACTGTCTATATAAATTTTTAATACTTTAATGTTTTTTTTCGGCTTTGCTGGGATCTGGAATTGATGTCCTTTTGTTGCGTGAAATGTGATATCTCTATATCTTCATTCCTATCCATTATAAATTTATCAGTTTGCCATGATGTCCTATTACGCGTGCCCTTGTATTCCTCTATTCTTTCGAGAACACTATCAGGAACATGTGCAAACATTTTATCAGTGGAACACAGTCCACCAGTATCTTGAATTCCATGAGACAGCATAGCTTTTGATCAGCGGAGTCGTGGGGATGCTTAGTGATCCATTTTTGACACAACGTGAGTAGCCAGACAAGAAGCCGTCCTAAAGAGTCACCACACAACATTGCATTCGCCGAAGCCACCTGCACCACAGCAACAACACAGGTTGCGGAGTTGCTAGCTCAGGCTCCTTGGTAATGCAGTCCCACAACATCTGGACCCACAGTCATTCGTCATCGAACAGTTTTCTATTTCGGATCATCTTCGGCTATCCTGCCGCGTTCTTCACTCAATCAACACTGTTTCAACCCGCCGCCCCGTGACAGAGTACTTTTTGCTTCATCTGGCTTCCCTCAATCGTCGCCTTTTCCCTCTTTCATCGTCGTCATTGTCCCATCGAGCTCCAACACCCTCCCTGTTTTGGCTGCTGCTCCAGATCTCAACCCACTGGAAGCTCTCTCTTTCTCAACACCTTTGGTCAGTACTGCTATTTTTTGAATTATTGCTTTTGGATATCTCTGATAGTTCGGATAACCTATTTGTATTTGTTCTTCCTATTATTCAACCATAATGCACACTCTCTCAAGCCGTCAGATGATGTCAATTATCTATTTTATTATGTGGCTGCTTTACTGATTGGACCTAATCTGCTTCTATAACTATATGTATGGTTCACATTTTTACTAGTTGATAGATTGATGCTGAGGACCTCTTAACGTCTGAAGTCTTATTAAGGTTGCCCAAGCTCAGTACAGTGAGTTGTTATAGGACTTGGTATGAGTCGCCACAGTGACTAAAATTGGGCCGGCTTGCTGACAACGTTTTTAAGCACAATATGGACACACATTAATTTTTTAAATATATATATAGTATTATAGTTGGACCAATAGAAGAACCTTAAAATGAAGGTAAGGAGAAATGAGAGAAAGCAATCCTTGGCCCTGATTTTGAAGGATGTTACGCTAGGATGTGCATAATTCTATATGTGAAATGTGCACGAATTTTCTTATGTGATTAATCATTTTTTATTGATATGCACATTTCATGTGATAGTAAAATCCACATTCATTGTATAAATTGATGCACATTACTTTTTGTAAATAGAATCTGAGCCTTCCATTCAAAAATCGCGAGTACCATCAAGGATTGCTTCTCCACACTTCTCATTTTAAAGAGTCTTCTCATTTATTCCTAATCTATATATAAATAATAGATATAATTATATACTATTATATCTATATATATATAAAGAAACTTCTTTCACATTCGAAATAGTAAGTCTTTCTTCTTTTACCCTCTCTAATTTACTACCCAAAGGCCATTCTCCATCATCAACTTTCTGAGCTACAAAATAGATCCATAGCCTTCATCAATCTAGATGATGTAAATTTTGTTCAAACTAAGTTTTTTTTTTTTTTTTTGTATTTTTTTTATATGATTATTGTACATTATTTTATCGTTTTCCTTCTTCTCTGGGTAGGACATGTGACTATTTAAGCGTTTGAAGTTCCTTGGTTGCTATTGGATCTAGGTGGCTATTATGAATACTCTAGAGTAGTGATGGTGCTATTGTAGCAAACCTTGAAGATTAAAGAAATAGCTCATAGGACAATTATTAGATGAGTCTTATTATATAAATTGAAGAACCGGTCAATTCAGAAGGATTAGTGAAAAGAGATGGTTGTGGTGGATATTCTTATGTTGACATGGATGTGTGGATATTTGTCAATGGTTAGAATTTGTAATGAAGATACATAGAAGAAGGGGAGGGGATAGTGGACCCAAGGATGCACCCATTAAGCATAGTGGAGCTATGTAAGGCAGAATTTACCTTTTTCGGTTTGATGATATAGAGCATGCACCTTAGCATTCTTTTGTAGGATAGTAAAACGTTGATATTGTGGGAAATTTAGAAATTCATGAAGCTAAAAAATAACTTGCATAGAGAAGGACCTAGTTGGTTAGTGATATGAATATAATTGGAGGAAAAAATCCGTGAAATCCTTCTTTTTCTKTTTTTTAAWACTGATCCTTGCATTGATTGMYAGAAATAACTTATTGATCCAAGTCTATCCCATCTTTGGCTAGAATGAAATAGAAAGAAAGGAAGGGGGATTATTTCTCTTTTTTGGGAAAAGGTTCRAGGGAACRAAGGGGAGGGAGAGGGAGGATTCCATTTTCCCTTCTGTAATAAGCTCATTCCCTCCAAATTTGGATAGATTTGAAAGAAAGATAAGCCTCACCTTTCCCCTCCTTTTCTCTTCCCCTCCCCTTGGGCCCTTCCTCCTCTCTTACCTTTCCCTTGTCCTTTAATATCCAAACATTATTAGTGTCGCTGGCGTTTTAGGGTCCCATGACTATTGATTCATCGCCCGATATAGAATCAAAGATTCACAATGGGGTGGAAGATGGGATTGAATTTGGTGTTCTGCTCTATATAGCTGGGTGCATTTGACCTTTTCTTACAGGGGACAAGGATCTTGATGATCAGGCTGTGCTGGCCTTTGTTTTCTTCTTTAGTGCCTTGCCTGATTTCCAAACAAATTTTGATATAGTGTTCATAAATCTTTCCAAACATAGGTTCAGTCCTCACAAGATATCATTTGAAGGACTACTTGGAGTGAAGTACAACGGTTTCATTTGTGACATCGAGATCCATAGAGGCTAAAGTAACCAAGTATAATAGTTCTCATAGTTCTCCGCTAGTGAACATTGAACATGGAGTATAATGAATCAATCAATCAATCATAGCCTTAATCCCATATGTGGGGTCGGCTAACATGAACCAAATGTGATTATTCCGGGAGGTCATCCACATAAATTTTCCTCCTCCACTCCCTCCGATCGAGAGTCTCACTCTCTTGCAAATCCAACTGCTTCAGATTTTTTGTAACTCCTTCCCACCAAGTCATTTTTGGTCTCCCTCTACCTCGTTTAANCTTTTTAGACTTATTTATGCTTGTCATGACAGGAATGTTATGTTAATAAGRCTTGGTTCATCTAATATTTCATAAATCTGAATTAGGAGAAATGTTGTTATGTGAAATTTATGACTGTCTATATAAATTTTTAATACTTTAATGTTTTTTCGCTTCTGCTGGGATTCTGGGATGATGTCCTTTTGTTGGTGAAGATGTGAATGTCTCTATATTCTTCCTCCTATCCTTATAAATTTATCAGTTTGCCATGTCTCCTATAGCKTGCTCCTTGTATTCCTCTATTCTTGTGAGAACACTATCATGATACATGTGCAACATTTTATCAGGTGGAAAGCATCCACCAGTATCTTGAATCCATGAGAACAGCATATCTTTTCGATCAGCGACGTCGTGGGGATGCTAGTGATCCATTTTTGGAGGCTGACAGACGTGAGGTAGCCAGACAAGAAGCAGCGTCTAAAAGAGTACATCCAACATTGCATTTGCCAGCAGCACCTGCACCACAGCCAACAACACAGGTTGCTGGGTTGTTTGCTAGCTCAGGGGCTCCTGGGGTAACTGCAGTCCCACAGACATCTGGAGCTCCACAGTCATCGTCATCTGGAACAGGGTTTTCTATTTTCGGATCATCTTCGGCTACTCCTGCTGCGTCTTCATCATCAACACTKTTTTCAACCCCTGCCCCGGCTACAGGTAGCCTTTTTGCTTCATCTGGTGCTTCTCCTCAATCGTCGCTTTTCCCTTCTTCATCGTCGTCATTGTTCCCATCGGCTTCAACACCCTCCCTGTTTGGTGCTGCTGCTCCAGCATCTCAACCCACTGGAAGCTCTCTCYTCTCAACACCTTTTGGTTCAGGTACTGCTTATTTTTTGAAGAATTATGTGCTGTTTGGAACCATGGTAGGGTCGGATTACCTATTTGATAGTTGTTTTCTTCCTATTTATTCAACCATATGCACCACTCTCTCAAGAGCTCAGGATGGATGGTCATTATCATTTTATTTATGTGGTTCTTTTTTACTGTATGGAACCTAGTCTTGGCTTCCTATAACTATATGATATTGTCAATTTTTACTAGTTTGATAGAATGAGCTGATGGCTTTTAGCTTCTGAAGCATCTATTCAGGTCGTCAAGACTCTATGAGTTGAACTCATATTGTTAGTGAGTATGGTGACTAGGACCCTCTTGGGTATGAGTGCTCCACGTGACCTGTCAACCTTTCTACCCTGGCCCAACCGGCCATAGCAATGACAACGTATTGGGGCACAATTATCGGCGTATCTCACAACATTAGATTTTTGTAATTACCTACAATATAATAATATAGAGATAGAATCCAATTGATGATAGCGAATCGCCTTGCTAAACTCGAAGAGAAGTTATTAGAGCAAGTCTTGCCCTATGATCTTTAAGAGAATGTACGGCTAGATTGCAAAGTTTTATAGTGAATTGCACGAATTTTCCATGATGTGCATTTTTTTATGAATATGCACATTCTATTGTAATAGAAATAGGTGCACATAAATTCATGTATCTACCCACACGATTGCTTTCAACTTCTTCTTTGTATCCTTTATTGCCGCTTTGAAAACTCATTAATCATTTAGCAACTCCCTTCCAGTGCAAAATACCCAACACGATACTCTAACGAACTTGCTGTCTACACTTCTATCAGTGTTATTAAAGTGTTCTTCTAGATTTGAATCCTAATATCTTAGTGTCGTCCTAATATCTTTATTTTATTATATTCTACTATTAACCTAGGTGTATTTAATTAGCTTATTAGGTAAAATATCTCTATATATGATAATGGGTCTATAATAAATGGAAACTTCTCTTTAGCACCACTATCGAGTTTCCCAACTAGTATTATCTCATTCTATTCTTACTCCCTCTCTAATATTTGACATACCCATAATATTGCATTCTCCATCCTAACTTTTGTGAGCTTATCTCTCTCTAATAAGTCCATTAGCCCCTTCATCATCGTAATGATGTAATAAAGTCTTTTTGTTTCAAACTAAGTTATTTTCTTTATTTTCTTGTATTACTCTCTTTATATAGTGCTTATTATAAACATCCATTTATTATCCGAGTTTATACCTTCTTCTCGTCGACATGTGACTATTCTATAGCTTTGAGTTCCTCGTGTGCTATGTGCTTCTAGTGTGGACTATTGAATGATCGATATTCATGCGCTAGTAGGTGCATCGGTGCTCTTGTATCTGCTCAAAACTCTTGAGATGAGTAAAAATAGCTTCATAAGTGGACAAATTATAAGTATGCATGAGTCTTTTTTATATATACTTGTAATTGCACCGGTCAAATTACTGATTGGATTAGTAAAACCAGAATGATTAGTTGTGGTATTCTTTATGGCGTATCTAGGACATGAGACTTGTCGATGAGAAGTGTTGTCAGATGTGGTTATAGCTAAATGTGTAATTATAGTAGTATAGCTAGAAGATAGGTGAGGACTTGATAGCTGTGATCCTCATTGTGATACATCCCCATGAAGCATATAGTGGACGCGTATGTGAAGCTGCTAGCAAGATTTTACTCGTTTTATACTAATTTGTAATTTCAGATACATACAGCCTCTAGTGTCCTTCAACTTTATGTGCAGCAGATTCTTTCTTGCTAGCATGTACTTAAGGAAAGTTGTAATCAAATGATTCCCAGAATTCTTGTGGGACATGTTTCAATGAACTATGTCGGTATTAGAACGGCGTAAAAAAATTAACTTGCATAGATAAGGACCTGAGTGCCATAATCAACTGACATAGTCAGCTCCTTTTTTGCAAAATGGGCTCGGCAACCCAATAATTATGTCGTGTCTCAACGCTTAGTACTATTCGTTGCGTATATTCTCTTCCATTTGGAAGAACAAAAGATTTCAGTGTAAATCTTCTATTTTTACTGTTTTGTTGAAACTTATGCTGAGTTCTCTCGCTAGATTGTACAGAAATAACTTATGATCCCATGTCGTAGGCCCTCCATATTGGCAGAATATCTTCTTATGGCCAGCTGTCCCTTTCAAGAAAGCAAGCAGCACAAACGATTTGGGCCGGATTATTTTTTCCTTCTTTCTTTTGGGGAACAAGGTCTCAAAGGGATTTGAAGCGATATCCGGGAGAGAGAAGGATTTGCAGTTCTTCCTTCTTGGTGTAATAAGGCTATTGCGCCTCTATACTCTGGATAGAATTTGAAAGTTAGATAAAGCACACAATCCAAATTATAATCCCCTCCTATATCTCCTTCCCCTCCCCTCTCATAGGCCCTTTCCATACCTCTGCTTACCTTCTCCATTTTGTCGCTGTTATATAGTTCATCCACATCTAGATTATGTCGATAAGTCCGCTCTTTATCAGGGTCCACTAATTGCGACCCACTATAGTGGCACCCGTCGATACATCAGAACAACGATTATAGAATCACACAGTTTAACATATGATGGATGAGAATACTGTTTAGTTGAATTGCATACTATTGGTGTATACTAGCTTCCCTAATATTAGCTGTGCTGGTGCCTTCTTGACCCTTATCATTAATCCGGACAGGAATCTTGAATATCAGCCTTAAGTAGCTCAGACTTTAGATATATATCCAACTCTATTTTTAGTTGACGCCACCTGTAGTGTTACCATCACATAATCTCATGATGTCTTATACAGTCGTATCTAAAATCATCTATAACTAAGTTTCAGTCTCACCTGCACCTAATTATATCATCTATGCTGGTAGCCTACTTGTGGTGAATACAACTAGTTTAAATATTCCTGCTTGACCCAATACCACTCACATAGAGACTCTAAATAGTTCTTCAGCCTTACTAAGCTCATTAATTCTTAGCATTCTCCCTATAGTTTCTCCTGCCTATTTTGACCATCATCTGAACCATGTGAGTTTCTACACTGAAAGCATTCACATCAATTCACTTCTTATGCCCTACTAAATCCCATATGGTGGGTTTAACCTTCCAACGATCCAAACAAATGAGGCAACCAACATCCCACCATCCTTCCATTAGCACTTCCCACCCATCTCCGATGGTACCGACCACAACCACTCCCTCGCCCTGATCATCAACACGATCTTCCAGCCGATCATTCCACCAGCGCGTCTCCAACATTCACCCCAACTCAAATCCAACACCATCACTCCATAGTTACTAACTATCAACTTCAACAACATTTCAACTCCCCACCTCCGACTTCCCCAAACTTTTAAAACAACCAATCTTTTTTAACCCTTACCACCTTAAGAACAATTCAACAGCCAATTTTCCGACCATTTCCCCCAACAACATGCACACCTATACTCCTCAACAGTCTTTTTACCCCATTTTGACCCAGACCCCACCTTTTCTCCACCTACTCCACAAATCCCACAACCATCTTCACCCACAGTTATTCACACTACTCACATCAAAGTCTGCCTTACCACCATCTCGCCCGTATCCCCCTTTCGATCCACTCCAGCACTGCTTCACCTTCCCATGATTTCATTCATGACCTGACCCTCAATCCAACAGCAACCCATATCAACCTATGTCTCCACCCACCCTTATACAACCCATTGGAGCTCTCACACACTCCCCATACCAGTCAAATTCCTCCGTTCTTCGACTCAACTCCTGCCCGATCTCTCGGCCATTCCATGAACTGGGAAACACCCTCCGAAGGAAGAAGGAACCCCACCACCACCACAGTTCCAACATCCCCAAAGACTCGAGCTCTTCCACTCCTTTGCAACACTTCTACTTTTGAATGTCTAGTCAATCACCTATCAGACTTCGTAGTGAACGAGGTTGTGGTGTGCAGCTCGACTTTCTTACTACAAAAATCCCGACATGAGCCCACTGGAGATCAGCACCAATTGTTCTGTGCAAAAATTCCGGATTCTATGGCCTGGGAGGGGTCAGTTCCCCGGAGTGGGAGTCTTTACCTCCAAAGACATACATGATACAAAAATTACAATGGACCAGGAGGAATGAAACTCCTCTGTTCTAGAAATTTCCAATCTTATATATGAAGATTCATTATTTGGAATGTTCAGGTGCCTCTTTTGATACCTTTTCCCTCATTGCACACACCATGATGTTCTGATTACTCCCCTTCCATTTTCTTTTCCTTGAGACTAGGCAGATATCTCTCTGAGAGAGCATGTCACTGACGATCATTTGATCATCTAGGGCAATTCTACTGATGTGCGTCATATGGTGGCATGGGTAATGTGGAAAAATCCAGTTGATTTGTTCGAATACACTAAGGAAATTCGTTTTTCATGCTTTTTTAATTCACTCCTCGGCGGAAGGAGGATTCTGTTACAGATGCATTCCCTAGTTCTTTCAACTATCGCATTTCTGATGTGAGCGTCATTTGTCTACTGATCTCCCCTTCTAACTACTTGGCTTTGTTAGGTGAAATGAATGAAATACTACCCCCTCGGAGAATGTGGCGTACTTTAAGGCTGGTCCAATCTTCGAGTATCCCTCTTCCATGGACAAGCGGCCTGATGGACCTTGGTTTAGGGGAATGATTCACATGGACAAACTAAAGTGTACTCAACGTCATTCGTTAGAGACTAGACAAGTTGTCGGCAATTCTGCCTATCTCTGACACTCAGTATCTCTTTGACTGAGTTAATCTGATCAATGCCCTTTAATTGCTCTATTGATGAAATAGTAGGGAAAATCCCCTGCGTTTGCAAAGAAGCCTGGTTTCTTCATCCTCAGTTCTAGTATTTTTTTTTTTAGTCATGTTCCCAGCTAATTCTTTTTTGGCGGGCAAAACTGCATTTTTGTAATAATATCGTGCATGGAACTCAAATATCTTGTAGTTTGGTATAAGGAAAAAAGAAATTTTAGTAGGCTTCGAAGGAACCAATTGTCATTTCGGTGAATACGTGTACTCATGTTTATTCCATTTGATAATTTCGGTGATCACAAAAAACCACTTTTTTCCATACGATCTTGAGATTATCACAACAGGGTATGGCAGCTCGTTTATTAGGTTTCGAAATCACTGCTCGAAAATTTTTTGAGACTTTACCACATATGTCCAATCACCTGTTAACACATTCTAACTTTCCACCGGCTAGCTCCGTATATATGCCCAAATAAAGGAAACCAGGGGAAAATACAAAGTTTACAATTGAAGTGGGGTGGGAATCCTGATCCTACTATTTAAAACACAGATGGTTGTACCTATTTTGCAATTCTACACCTCTCAGCACTGTCCTCTCCCTGTCCTTCCTTTTTTGTAGTACTATCTACAGCAACTGAAAAATTGCCTTTCTTACTTTCTTTAAAGGAGTTTAAATATGCCTTTTTGTATGGACCAACCAAATGCCTATTGGTTCCTGAATGGAATCCAACCTATTTTTACCGAAACACTGGGACCCAGTTGTCCCCTTTCTCTTTCTCATTGCCTCTAAATACCGACGTGCAAACGATTTTTCCGCGTTAATATTTGCTTTGCAACATACTGCTAAACCAACTTTCTGGCGTGGTAACCTTTTCATTTTCTTATTCAGATCTACGTTAGAGCTCTTCCCGTCACCATCTCACCTCTCTAAACACCCCGCTATATGTGCATGGGGTGCCCCAACCTTTAGAAAATGCTCTTTCTTTGAGGGAAGAAACCACATATAGCTATTGCATCGTTACCATAATACCAATTACTGGTCTAATAGGTTCTGGTATCAGCAGTCTTCTGTCGAAATATTTTCCCTTAAGCTTTAAAAGGACCGCATACACACTACCTGTAGTCCGCCAAGACTCTACCCATTATAACTTCCACGCCTGATCTCTAAATACTAGTGCACCACATACTTAGCATATCCCTCTATTCTTTTGCAATCATTGATCCTCCTAAAGATTAACTCTCTTTAAGAACTAATGATCCACTTCTTCTGTCAATAGTCTCTTTCCGTCCTAACTCACTCTCATCAACGTCATTGGATCCCCCTTCTAGCCCATATCACATTCAACTCACTTCATCTTCTCCGATCTAGCTACAAATCCTGCGAGAATATTCAACTTTGTCATCCATTGCTCACTTCGGCATTAACACCCTTTCTAGTCCCTTTCATCCACCCTTACAATGAATAATATCACTCCGCAAAATACATAACACCATGCTACTCCTTCTTTGATTAGACTTGTCACTTTTCATCGGATAAAACCAATGCAATAGCAAGGTCTACAATTGCTAGACCCTTGCATTCTCAACCAATTTACGTTATAGGGAGTTCCTTTTGTAATCCATCACAAGTCCTATACATTCTGTCTGACACCAACCCACCGAATACATGTCACTTTACATTAGGTCAAAAGTTTACTCCGTGGAATTACCTTTTTCAATACATTGTACCAAAAGTATTGCGATCCATTCTCTTGCGTACATCTCCTCATAATTATTTATACTTCATCGAGAATTCACAAGCACCACTCATTTCCTCCATAACCTCTTCTAGATCGATAAAGGCAATATGGAGGTCCTTCTTTCTCGCCTTAAAACTCCATCATTTGTCTTTAACAAATGAATTGCTTCTATTGTGGATCGCAGGCACTAAACCAAACTGGGTTTTCGATAGCTAGTGCATGCCCTTACCGTTGTTCTATTTCCCGTTCCACAACTTCATAAGTGTGACTTATAAGCTTTATTCGCTCGCTAGTGCGCAATCAAGCTGAGCATCTCCTTTGTTCTTATAAATTGGACCAAGGTGCTCTTTCGCCAATCTTGACGATCCTCGAAGTCTTCCATATATTTGATCTAAACAAACTCCGTTAACCAATCAATACCAACCTACCTAGACACCTCCACACCTCAATCGTCGTACTATCCATCAGACCAACTGCTTTTTTCGATTTCATCTTCTCCAATGCAACCTCTACCTCTACTCTTTTTGACCTGTCGACAAACCCCACATTGATTTCCTCTTACTCACAGACATATCCCCTGTAAACGCCCCTGACTTCCATTAAATAATTATCGAAATAACATCCATACCACACTTTCTAATAATGGAAGTGGTAATTAATATGAAGTCTAATATGAGAGAGAGGGAGGGGGAGGGAGGGAGGCCCATGTGATTAGAGTGGTAGAGGGAATTGATTTTCCAAAAAAATAGTGATGYGAGTAAATTGAAACTTCCTAAAATAGAAAGTGATGTGAGTAMAAAGATAACGGAAGAAGTATATGAATATAATAATCTTCCACGTGGATGTAAACCTTGGGGGTTATCTGATTTGTCAATCATTGTTGACMTTTGTCRGTCATTTTACGATTTCTGTATTTTCTGAAATAACAGGTGCTGCTTTAGGATCTGGATCAAGCTTTGGAGCTGCAAATGTAAGATGTCTTCTCAATTTCCTTTATGGTTTCTACAAATAGAACTTTTGTTCTTGTTTACAACATCATTAATCATTCTTGAAGCTACTGCATTTGCACGTGAACATTATTGCTTCTGTGCTTCATCAATAAATTGAAATAACAACAGTGTTCATTATCATGTATTGTAGATGAGTGTACTTATATGATTAAAATTGAATTTACAGAACTTCCAAAGTTCATACCAAACAAAAATGGTTGGACGACTCCGGGAAACATGTTTTGCTACATATATAATCTGGACATTTCAAGTTTTACTGTAGTGTCAATATTCCTTTATGAATGTTGGTATAATAATGCTCGTTACTTAACATTTGCAAAATTTTGGGTTGGCAGAGAGCTAGGCCGAGGTCTCGGACATCTAGGCGATAGCAGGAACATGTTTACTGAAGAATTTCGAGATCATTACTGTGGCGCTCAAATGTCGGTGAAGATGTTCTGCAATGTCTTCAAACCTGATGTTTTCATATGAATGCTGAGATGCTGACACCGTGATTAGCATGTCCAAGTGGAGCTTCTACACGATTGGTGTGAAGTGAAGGCCAGCCAGTTGATAATTGTAGAGTAGCACTTAGGAATTAGAACTCTCATTGTAGATTACAAATTTACAAATTAATCACCCTCCTTCCCAAGAGAGGAAAAAAAAAAACAAGAAGAAAAGAAAACATAAGAATGGAAAATAAATAGTAAGTGTTGTACTAAAAGAAGAGAAATCCCATAGTTGAGAAGAGTTTCTGATAATGTTTGGTTATTTGGGGGTTGATCTTGTTTACGGATTTGTTCGACATTTGTCTTGTAACTGATTTTTTTAAGGATTCGGGAAAGCTTTGTGAAGTGTTTCATTTTATTCATGAAAATATGTAATGAAAACATACAGTGACTTGGTAGTTTCTGTATGAATCTAGTAGAAATTCCGTAACTATTTTATTTATGACACGTGCTATCTTAATACCAAGAAAAGATGGGATGACTGAGACTCTATTCTTAGTTGATTGCTATGCCTCATTGGTTTCTTGGAGCTTCAATTTCGAATGTCCCGGTACTCATGCAATATTGCAATGTGGGTTTGTTTGAAAGGTATACCGTTTGAAGAGGTAACTCTTATGTATTAAAATTTATTCAGAGAATTCTATGACCTTTTTTTTAACACAAAGAGACGATAATTTATTCAAAGGTGGAGCTCCTGTGGAGACAGGAGGAAGTACAACCTGATTGATAATGAAAGTGTTTACAACCCTTATACAATTGCAAAATGGGTTGTTAACAAAAGCAGGACAAAGAACATGCAGGCAACCACCAAGAGACTGACCAAGACAGGTAGCAGACTAAGGAAACATAAAAACAAAAAAGAAACAAAGCAAGACCAACATGTCTGGGACATACAACCTAGAAGACTAGAAAATATTAAGTTGAAATGTCCATGGTGAAACAGGAGAAAGTGCAGGAGCTAATCATTAGAAGACTGGCCACAATATTCTKGTTCTTAACCAGGCAGCTGGGAGGGGGAAAGTAGTGCAGCTTGAAAGACTCTGGCATTTTGGCACCATAGTTAGCCAAATGATGAGCGACCTTGTTACCGTCACGTTTGGTGTGTATGAGATTGACAGTCAAGTCCTTATCAAGAAGAATCAAGATATCATGAATGACAAGTCCCAAAGCACTAATTCTGTCCTCTCGAGCACTATCAATCCTAGAAATTGCTTGAGCAGCATCTGTTTCTAGTTCAATATTTGTGAAATAGTACTGTTGAGCAATGAGTAGTCCCCTCCTCAGGGTGATCAGCTCAGCAGCCAGAGAAGTTACAGCCACAAACTTGTGAGAGAAACCAACAAACCATGTTCCATCTGCTCTCTTGATAACTCCACCACCTCCTACAGGTCCCTCACCAATCCAGGAAGCATCCACATTAAGTTTAACAAAACCATCAGCTGGAGGCTTCCACTTAACTGAAATCTGATGAGCAATAGAGGAAATGTTATTACCCTGGAAAACATCAATGCAGGTACAGTAATCAGCTAGTAAACGTCTAAAACAAGTATCAATGAACTCCAATTTTTGATTGAAAACTGCATTATTTCTGGATTTCCAAATGTGCCAAAGAACAACAAAAAAAAAAAGTCTCCATGTGGTTGAGTAATTAAAATTGAAAAGCAGCCATTCCTCCCAAGTAGTGTTCCAGAAGTTGGTGAAAGGGAACTTAAAAGGACTGGGGCCATAATAATTGAAAATCTTATTCCAGAAAGCACTTGAAATAGGGCAGTCACGAAAAAAGATGGAGATGATTTTCATTATAAAGTCCACATCTGTTACATAAAGGATTAAAGTTTGGAATTTTGAGTTGGAGAGTAGTTGCAACTGGTAGAATGGTAAGGAAACAATGCCAGAGTAGCATTTTGTACTTCAAAGGACCTTTAAAATGCCATAATTTCCCCCAAGGGACAATCATGGGAAGAGGAGTAGGAGGGAGATCATGATTTTTGAAATAAGCAGACTTAATAGTGAAATTGCCATTGTTAGAGAGAGTTCACTGATAAAAGTCATCAATGGTTTGATGCAAAGAAAGAGGAATGAGACTGATTTCATGATTTATATGGGCAGGGAGCAAGTGTTTGATAGGATCAAGAAGCCAACAACCATTAGAAATAAGAACAGTGACAGTCCAGTGTGAGATGTGGGCTGGAACATCTTTGGCAAGAAGAAGTTAAAGAGGGGAGTCCCCAACCCAATGATGATACCATAGCAGAGTATTACAACCATTACCAATTAGTTTTTTTTAAACCTGATTTCAAAATAGTTTTGCCAGCAAGATTATCTGACCAAATAGATGAATCATGTTGACGTTTAGGAACATCCATAAAACTATCCAAATGATCATATTTTGCTTTCATAATCCGAACCCATAACTTATGTGGTTGAGYTAAATATTTCCACCCCAATTTTGCCATAAAGCATTTATTCAAAACACCAAATTGTCTAAAACCAAGGCCACCACAAGAGAGAGGTTGAGTAAGGGACTGCCAAGAAGCTCTAGGGCTGTAGTGAGAAGAATTAACTTTATTCCAAAGGAATTTCTTACAATGTTTTTCCATAGTGTGAAGAATTGTAGTGGGAAGCAAGGTAGTTTGCATGACATAAACAGGAAAAGAATTTAGGAGATGGATAAACTGAAAGAGGAGTCATCCTTGAACAGACTTAATAAGGGTTGCCTTATCAGCTATATTCAATAGCTTAGATTGTCAACCCCTAATTCTGTCTGTGGTTTTCTTTAATAAATCAAAATAGTCCACCACTTTAAGTCTATGAGGTTTAATCTGAACACCCAAATATTTTYYAAAAGTAGTAGTAGAATTAATAGGACAATTGGACATGATTGARTGCCTAAAATGATGAGAYATTTTAGTAGGGAAAATGACTGAAGATTTGGAAAGACTTATATGCAGACCAGACATAGCACCAAAAGTAGAGAGGATTGAGATCATCTCACYGAGATTARAGTTGGTGGCTTTGCCAAAGAGAAAAACATCATATGCATAAAACAWGTGAGTTAGAGGAATGTCCTTGGTAATCATGAACGGTTTCCATCTTTGTTGAGAAATGGAATTGTCAATAAGAAGACTTAATCTTTCCATGCAAAGGATGAATGGAAAATTCTTTAATGGTCTTTATTTTAAAAGACCACCGAAGTCAATGAAAGTTAATTTTTTTTAAAAATTCTTGTTTATTTTCGTTCATATCCATAAAAATTTTAAGTTATAACCTAATAGAAAATCAAAAATTTGAACTTCATACAAATTCTAGATTTGAGGAAAATATACATGAGTAATTCACTTTTTTTTATTTGAAAGAAATTAAAAGTAACATAAAAAATACTAGAAAATTTGTCAACAACTACCCACTTTTTGTCAAACTTTAGAAAACAAACTACCCACGATTTGTTTTTTTTAAAACAACTACCATTTTTATCAAATGTTGTGAACCACGCCACTTAACGGTTATTCAATAACACCGTAACTCTCTCCCTTCCAACCACCAACAACCACCTTCCCGCCACCTCCCCTCACTGCTGCACCTCCCACCCCCTTCTCCCCCACTAAAACCCTCAAAACACCACCTTGAGCCACAAAACACCCTCGAAACCACCACCTTGAGCCGACGAACACTCTAAACCCTCGAAACCCCCACTACACCTCAAAACCACCCCAAGCAACCAGTCACCTGTCACCCTCACTCGCACCACCCTCGCGACACCCCACGCAACCAGCCCGCCATAAATTTGTACCCACAACCCCAGCTCGCCCCTTATTTCCCCAATTTCTAATTAGGGTTTGTTCTAATTTCCCCAATTTTCGAATTAGGGTTTCGAATTGAGAAATCAAATTGGGGTTTCGAAATGAGAAATCGAATTGGGTTATCGAAATAGGTTATCGAATGGGGTTTTCGTTGATTTGGGTTTCAAATTGGGGTTTTCATTGAATCGTAGTGCGTTTTGGGGTGTTTGTTGGGGGTTGCTAGCTGGCTGATGGTTGTTGGGAAGGGGTGTTGGCTGGGAAGAGTTACTGCAGTCAGATGAGGGAATGAGCGGGCTGCTGGTGGCTTGCTGTAGGGAGGGAGCGGAGGTGGCAGGGGGAGGCGGCAAGGGAGGGAGATGGAGTGCAGGGGAGGCAAGGGGCAGAAGATTGTAGGGGGTGGTCAGAATGTAGCAAGCAGTGAGGGGGTGGTGGGAGGCAGTTTTGAAGGAGAAAGTAACGCGTGTTAGTGAAAACGTTTAAGTGTCGTGTGTTCACAAACATTTGAAAAAAGTGGGTAGTTGTTTTTAAAAAAAAAACAAGGGGTAGTTGTTTCAAATTGACAAAAGTGGGTAAGTTGTTGACAAATTTTCCAAATACTATTACCTGTTTATAGAATTTTAATTTTGAGAATAAAAAATACTTTGACGTTACAATATAGTAAGTGAATTAGTTATTGATATTTCAATAATAGTAAACTCTGTACTTCCTTTGTTATTATATATGTGTATTTTTGTCTATATTTACAATATTTTTCATTCCTAATATAAGTTTTAAATTATTCATACAATTTTCTTTTTGGACAATATGTTTTTTCTCTTTTATTTCTTTTTTTATAAAAAAAAAACTCGAGTCATCATCAAAGCGTGAGTGTGAAAACATAATAAAAATGATCTTGATAACTCCGAAATAGGAGTCTATAAATGACTACTTATCTTTTGATGGTAATCTCTATGACAGTACTAATACCAAAATTTCTTTCATCTTATGAGCCTATCTAGATAATTTTAAAGTTGTCTGTTGATGTTATATGTAATACATTATGTGATCGGTGCTTTATAAGGGGCAGACAACTTCAGCTTATTATAGAGAATATATATTATATTTTTGGGTTTCAACCATTAGCTTAAGCTTGTGGTCAGTGCTTTATATGTGCTTTATTTTCAGATCAGTTTATTTCAATTCATCAGTTTAGTTCAGTTCCGTTTTTAACCTAATTTCATTCTCTCATAAACACTTCATTTCAGTTCCGTTCATTTCAGTTGTTTTTAATTAAAGTAAACGGATTCTAAGTGTAGATGAACACCAATATTTCATTGAATCTAATATGGGGCCGGCTACATAGGACTTTTCTAAAGTGTTTGTAAAAATTTGTGTATGAATTGTTCGTGTAATTTTAAATTATTTCTTAAAATTTTTAAATTGTTTGTGCTAAAAGTCTAAAATTCCCCAAAATTAATTTTTTATTGATCCTTGGTTTTCTATAAAGATGTTCAATTCTGTAGATCGGTTTTTAAAGTTAAAGGGAGAAAAAACTGATGACAAATTCGAAAATAAGATGAGAAAAATAATGAAAAATACATTTATAACAATGCTTGGTTATAACCATAAACATTTGTAGTCATGTCCAAATATTTCAGGAATGGGCTAAAATTAATTTGACTTTCAATGACTTTGGTGGCCTTTTATAATTAAGACCACCAATGAAACATCCAGGATAAATGTGTAGGGTGAAAGTGGATCACCTTGCCGAATTCCCCTAGAATTATGGAAAGTACTAGTAATTTCACCATTCCAGAGACATGAAATGGAAGAAGTAGTCACACAAGTCAKGATCAAATTACAAATACTTGGTGGGAAATTATATCCTAATAAGGTCTCATAAATGAAACTCCACTCTAWACTATCAAAGGCTTTTGTCAAATCTAATTTGAGGGCCATGACATTGGTTCMTTTTTTTGCTTTGTGAAAAGAATGAGCAACCTCCTTTAGAATAATAACATTATCCTCAATGCATCTATTATSAATGAAACTGGATTGTAAAGGACTAATAATAGAGTGAAGGAATGGTTTAATGCGGTTGACAATTGTCTTTGTGATGAGCTTGTAAATGGAGTTGCAGAGACCTATTGGATGGAAATCACTTATTTTTTTCTTATATTTCATGCTTAGGGATGAGGGTGAGATAGGTGTGATTAATAATAGAAGGAAATTGACCAGTAGAAAAACATTCAGCAACAAAAGATAAAAGAAAGGGGGACAACTGGTCCCAGTGTTTCTGGTAAAAAATAGGTTGGATTCCATCAGGACCAGGGCATTTGGTTGGTGCCATACCAAAAAGAGCATATTTAACCTCCTTTAAAGAAATAGGTAAAGAAAGGCAATCTTTGTCAGTTTGCTGTAGATGAGTACTAACAAGAAAAGGAAAGGACAGGGGAGAGGACATGTGCTGAGAGGTGTAGAAGTTTGCAAAATAGGTAACAACCATCTGTTTTAAAATAGTAGGATCAGATTCCCACACCCCACTCTCAATTTGTAAACTTTGTATTTTTCCCCTGGTTTTCTTTATTTGGGCAATAATATGAAAGTACTTGGTATTGTAATAAGCAAATTTTCGCCAATCATAACCGGCTTTTTGGGCCCATACCCTGTTGGATAGAATAAATTCTTTCCAGATCTTGAAAAAGGGTTTTTTCCAAATTAGCAAGGAAAACAGAGTTATATTTAGAAAGTGACAATTGGGTTCCTTCAAGCCTACGTAAAATTTTCTTTTTTTCCTTATCCAAACTACCAAAGATATTTGAGTTCCATGCACGAATATTATTCAAAAATTCAGTTTGCCCGCCCAAAAAAGAATTAGCATGGGGAAGCCAGTGACTAAAAAAAAAAATCACTAAACTGAGGATGAAGAAGCCAGGGCTTCTTTGCAACGCAGGGGATAGTGTTTCCTAGTACTATCTTCATCAATAGAGACAATTAAAGGGCATTGATCAGATTTAACTCTAGTCAAATGAGATACCTGAGTGTCAGAGATAGGCAGAATTGCCGACAACTTTGTCTAGTCTCTAACGAATGACGTTGAGACCAGCTTTAGTTTGTCCATGTGAACTAATTCCCCTGGAAACCAAGGTCCATCAGGCCCGCCTTGTCCATGAAAGAGGAGTACTCCGAAGATTGACCCTGCCTAAAAGTACGACCACCCATCTTCTCCGAGGGGGTAGTAATTTCATTCATTTCACCTAACAAAAGCCAAGTAGTAGTAGAAGGGGGGAGATCAGTAGACAAATGACGCCACATAGAATGCCGAATAGTTGAAGAACTAGGGGAATGCATACCTGTAACAAGAACCTCCTTCCGCCGAGGAGTGAACTTAAAAAAAGCATGGAAATAACGGAATTCTCCTTAGTGTATTCCARCAAATCAACTGGATTTTTCCACATTACCCAAATGCCACCATGAGCACCATCAGTAGCAATTGCCCTATGATGATCAAAATGCAGTCGTCTAGTGACATGCTCTGCTCAGAGAATATCTGCCTTAGTCTCAAGGAAAATGAAAATGGAAGGGGAGTAATCAGCAATCATGGTGTGTGCATGAGGGAGAAAGGTATCAAAAGAGGCACCCTGAACATTCCAAATAATGATCTTCATATTAAGATTTGGAAATTTCTAGAACAGAGGATGTTTCAGTTCCTCCTGGCTCCGACTTCGTAATTTTTGTATCATGTATGTCTTTGGAGGTAAGAGACTCTCCCACTCCGGGAACTGATGACCCCTCCCTAGGCCCTATAGATCCGGAATTTGCAGCAGGAACAATTGGGTGCTGATCTCCAGTGGCTCTGTCGGGATTTTGTAGTAAGAAAAGTCGAGCTGCAACCCCACAACTCCTTCGTTCACTACGAAGGTCTTGATAAGGTGATTTGACTAGGACATCTCAAAGTAGAGAGTGTTGCAAAGGAGTGGAATGAGCTCGAGGTCTTTTGGTGGAGGTTGGAACTGTGGTGGTGGGGGGTTCCTTCTTCCTTGGAGGTGTTTCCCAGTTCAGGAATGGCCGAAGAGATCGGGCAGGAGTTGAGGTCGAAGGAACGGAGGAATTTGACTGTACTGGGGAGTGGTGATGAGGACGCTCCATGGGGTTGTATAAAGGGGGTGGAGTGGGAGACATAGGTTGATATGGGGTTGCTGTTGGATTGAGGGTCGAGGTCCATGAAGATGAAATCATGAGGAAGGTTGGAAGCATGTGCTGGAGTGGATTCGAAAGGTGGGGATACGGGAGAGGTGGTAAGGGCAGAGCTTGTGATGGTTGAGTAGGTTGAATTAACTGTGGGTGAAAGAGTGGTTGTGGGATTTGTGGGAAGTATGGTGGAGAAAGAGGTGGGGTCTGGGGGGTCAAAAATTGGGGGTAAAAAGACTGTTGAGGAGTAGGTGTTGCATGTTGTTGGGGAATGGTCGGAAACATTGCTGGTTGATTGTTCTTAAGGTGGTAAGGGTTAAAAGCATGGTTGTTTTGAAAGTTTGGGGGAATGGTCGGAGGTGGGGGAGTTTGAAAATGTTGTTGAAGTTGATAGAGTAACTATGGGAGTGATGGTTGGTTGGAATTGAGTTGGGGTGGATGTGGAGACTGCGCTGGTGGAATGATCGGTGGACGGAATGGAGTCTGTTGATGAATCCATGGCGGAGGGAGTGGTTGTGGTCGGTATACCATCGGAGATGGCGGTGGAAGTGCTAATGGAAGGGATGTTGGTTYGCTGCTCATTTGGTTTKSATCGTTTTGGAAGGTTAACAGTTGTGGAAAGAGTAGGAGTGGGAASAAGTGGAGGTAAAATGGAAATAGGGAGTGATGAAAGGGTAGAAGACGAAGGAACAATGGTTGATTTTTGGTTGGTGGGATTTTTACTATCAGGCAAGTGTAATAAATGGTCAGGGGAGTTAATTTTKCTTAAGACARCTGGCTTAGGATTTGACAAGGGTTGGGGAGTTAAAAYGTTKGTTTTTCATTTTGTCTTAGTTTTGGTATTTGAGTCAGAGATGGATTTTGAGTCAACAGTAACAGATTTATCAGTGTAATTTTTGTCCGGGCCTTTGGGTCGATAGTGATTGGGATTTTGGGAATCCAAATGGGCTTTGTGATTGTTGATGTTCTTATTTTTATTTCATTTATTCGAAACCAACTTCAAAGGCCCATAATCTCTGGAATCAATTTGGTCAAGAGAAAGAACTGCAATGTTTGGGGTTTGAAGGACAGCTGGGCTGGCTGAGTGGCCCAGTAGGACCATTGGGCCCAAAGTCGGTTGATATATCAACTTGTGGGTCAAGTGGAGGAAAAGCAGAAGATAAGGTTGGCAGACATGAATTATTGGGTTGCGGCCCATTTGCAAAAGGAGCTGATATTGGTGGGAGTTGATTTGGAACCCCGTTGAACCAAGGATGACTCGGTGATTGGGTATGAACACTTCTCTCGAACATGGCCGATTCTGCCACAATTGAAACAGAGTGTGTGAATATTTTCATAAACAATATCTTGCTAGAGTCCTCCAACCCAAACTCGTTGGATCAAAGGAACAGTCAAGTCTAATTCAACACAAACCCTAGCATAACGACCCTTTGAAACTTTGTCTGTAGCAAAATCAACCCTAATTGGTTTCCCAAAATGTTTTGCAATAGAAAAAAGAGCATCTTTATCATAATACTCCACGGGAAGTTCAGGAAAGCGGACCCAAGCGATCATATGATCAAATCCAGAGACAGAGGGACGAAAGTTTGGTTTCCATTTGGATAGCATGAGGTAGTGATCAAGAATATACCAAGGGCCACCAAACAAAGCGCGTTCATAATCATCAGGAATGGTGAAACGGAAAAGATAAACAATGTGGCTCAAGTCGATAACTTCCAGACCATCTTTAGGTTTCCACATAGCCATGACACGCTGGTGAACAAAAGATTGACGGACACTAATACCTAGACACTTACCCATTAGCGTGAGACTCCATGGTTGCCGGAGTGTTTTAAGTGTTTCAGGGGCAAAAGTGACAGCAAGGGAAGAGTCCGGTGGGGTAATTTCATCCAAATATAGGTCGGTAAAGTCAGCCATGATCTTTCGGGCCTCATGAAACCATTGCGAATTGGAAGCAACAACCTCACGAAATGAGATAGGAGATGCATCTTTGGTGGATGGGTGAACAGAAGGAGAGGGAGGAGCAGAGGGTTCATTCATAATAGTATCAGGTGGATGAGATGGTTGCGAAATCTCCGCCATGGGCGAAGAAGTAGGAAAAAGGAAAGCAAGGAGTGCGAGGTTAAAAACAGAGAGAAAAGTCTAGAGAGAGAAACTAAAAAAAACTAAAAAACAAAAAAAACAAAAAGCCTATGATCTTCATTTGTTAATAATTATTAAACTCAAATGTTTAGAACTTCGTGATACGTAAAAGTATAAATTAAAACCCATGAATGGCCAAAAAGCTAGTATTAACTACAAAGTAGAAAATAAAACCAAGAATTGCATTGTATGCTTGTAAGTTTTATACTCTGTACTTCGTAAGTCTTATCTCTATTATATAAGGGAAGGGGGGAGAAAGATGGTATCCCCCTCTTAAAATACCATTATACCCTTAATGAAATTTAAAACTTTTTGAATTGATATGCCTAAACTATCCTTCTTATTATGTAATTTGAAATGAAAATTGCATTAATTATGTGACTTAATTAGTAAAAAACTTAAAACAATAAATATGACCCAAATAGAATTGAAACATATATGAAATTATTTTTAATTTCAAGTCATATTTATTTACAAAATAATTACATTTGAGATTAATTGCATTGCTGCTAATTAGTTATATACATTTTAATATGACTAGCCGTTGCTGGTGTACATAATGAATTTTAATAATTTAAAAAAGACAAAGTATTAGGTACATCGGATGCACAATAAATTTACCGTGCATCAGATTATAGTGGTCCTTTTCGTTAATATAGTAACTTTTTTTATCCATATAGTGACCCTTATTTTTTATAACTATATTGATATAAAGTGAAATGGATCACTATATTGATATAAAGGGTCACTATATTGATATAAAGAGTCACTATATGCTTGATGCACAATAAATTTATTGTACATCTGATGCATACAATACCTTATGTTTAAAAAATCAATAATGCACAAGATTATTTTGTATAATAATAATAGAGAATGTCTACATAGAGTTTGTTCTTGCTATTTCAAAAGCCACAAACAAAAAGATAATGAGGATAAACTCTTTCTTATTTCTTTCTCACCACATATCAAAACTATTATTCCTAATCGCTTATAAATGCAAGAGCATAAAATGACCGACTTCAATTTAAAATTTCACAATGTTGTGGTGGCAGTTCCCTCCTTGTCTCTCGTTGTCACTTTTAGGAGTGACATTTTCTAAGGAGGGAATAGGAGATTGTGGAAGCTTTTGATAGGCAGATAACAGATTCTTGCGAGACAAAACCTGCCAATGCGATCATCAAATTTCAGCAAGAGATTGCAATTAAACAAAATCTAAATAAATTACCTCAACAACACAAGAATTCATTTCCTTAAGAGAGCAGCAAGGATAAACACAATCACATAAACTTGTAAAATCAGAAGCAAGCAACCTACCGCTTCAGGGTCAGCACGATGAAGGAGGGGTTTCCTCCTTGCCTTGAAACTAATTCGATAGGCAATAACCATATGGCCAAGGGCAATATAGAAGACAAAAACATGACTGGCATTCTCCAACACTTTTTCAAGTGAAGAATCCACCTTAAAAGAGAATAAGAAACTTAATTGACAATTTGCAGAAAAAAAAAACACATACCTTAACTGACAGAAGAAGAATCCGAGAAATGGAGCATATTGTCACACTTTCAAGGTACAGTGCATGAGAAAGAGTAAGAGCATCAAAGAGAGAATATACACCTGTGCCAATATAATGTATTAGACTATTAGTCTGTAAGAAATGGAAAAAGTAGATGAATCACAAATACACATAAATGTATGACTCCACTAATTTCCTCCTGAAACCACCTATCTATAATTCTAGTCTAGTGCGTTCAGAATTTGCTTAATTTTTCACTAACTCATTGTGTTGCTAATGTATCGTGAATTATGATGACGTGTGAATTGATTGTGATGTCTGATAAGCCTAGGTAGGTGGAGCTTTCTTGTTATTCATATGTTCCTATCACTCCAAAACATCAAAGTACATCACATATAAAACAATAATAGACTTAACCCAACAGTGTATTATGACACTTTAAATGTGTACATAGACTTTAACATTAATCTACTTCCAAAATAATGGTAGTGATATACTCATGAAAATAGCAGTCATTCTTGCACAAGTCTTTCATATTGGTTTCGGATAATGCTTAAGCTAATTAACAATATTACCAAACCTCCATGTTCCAGAATATAGATTAATCGACATCAATTGCACAAATTACCTACAGGCTACAACATAAATACTAAACTTCGCAATATTTGAATCAGGAAGTAAGAAAGTAAAAAATTTACCCTAGACAAAGGAAGTTTTAGAGACAAAACATCATATACTTTGAGAACATGACTCCTCCAAAGCTCGCTATATTGAGGTCGTAGCCATGGACCAGTGAGAAATCCCTGCAAGCACTCTTCCATACAAATAATATAACGAATAACATCTACAAGATGCTCCCTATTCTTTTTATTAGACATGCTACCTTCGAATTCTGCTTTGAAAGCACCTGGAATATGACAACTAAGATGCTGCCTACAATAACATAAACCATCTAGATATTTAGCCAACGTGTTAAGACACACAGAGATGTTGCCCATGTTCAGTGCATTCCAACTAGTGAGACATTGTTCACAAAAATTATCCTCTTCTTGCAAGCATAATGAAACAAGGCTAAAAGAAACAACTATTGCATAATTTGATCGAAAAACTTTGAAAAGTCAAATCACAACAACAATCAAATCTACATACAGAGGTACACAGGGGGGTATTTCCAATAGTAAATGCATAATACATGGAGATAGAACCCCTCCAGTACTCCCTGTATTTGAAATTTAGATTGATATTATTAACATCTACAACCTGTTATTTTCAAAACATTATTATTTTTTGTTGGCACCGTAAAATGAAGACAAAATATACGACACAGACAACAAAATCACCTCAAGTAGTTTTCTAAGAGAAAAAATGGCACAGATTTTACAGCAGCAAAAAAAAAAGAAATGGCTCATGGCTTAAAATTGTTAGTTAGCAATTACAGCAAAAGGGTTCAAGGATATCCATGATATATACTGTATGTAGAAGTGGCTTAAAAGTTTAAAAAACAAATCCTATAATCCACAAGTAAAATACAACCTACACAAAAAACTAATGAAAAATATTCAGAAATAAAGTCAATCCCACACAAGTTAAAAAGGCAATGCCATTTAAGAGAGGGTAGTTACCAGAAGCACTAAAACAAGAATAGTCATTGTACGCACAAGTTTTATTTAGATCATAAATATATGCCTAAATCAATTGCCCTCATTTTCTCATTGACTCTGGGTTGCAAATTCATATAGTCATGAGATCATATTCATTAATCCTGCTAACATTTTTCTCAAAGAATCATGGTTAACTGAATTATTGCAAGTGAAAGTAACTCAATGATACCTCTGCTAGCTTATACAACTTGTATATATCTTTAACATATTCAACCACAGATAGCTCATCAACATCAGAAGCATCAATGTCAGTAAATGCTTCCTTTGGCTTGTTAGCCAGATCACAAGCAGCCTGAAATGTCATAACACAGCTTTCAAAATCAAGATCACATACAAACATAGGTCCATTTACATGTCACATGTTACATTATATACCATTTAACATTATATGAAACTCAAAATCAATCATATAAGTAGGACAGCAAAATAACGTTGCTTCTAGCAGTGAGTACAACACTCATAGCAGGAACCTTCTCATTCTTCTTGTGAGAAGCTTATTTTTCATTTTTGGGCACCAATTTCTCACGCTTCACCTCTTGCGAATCAGGGCTAATCTCAATCACTTCCACTTGTTTTGATTTCGCAGCAACTACCTTCTTCATCGATGGCTTTGGAACTGCCACTGCCTTTCCTGCCCTCCTTGTGCTGCAGCCAGTAATACAACTTATTACATCAAAATCAATATCATCCCTATAATATATATTCCCAAGTTATTAAAGAGTTGATTCTAGACCTTTTTGGTCCCTATTATCTCCTGCAGCCTGTGCATTAGCAAGTAATTTTGCACTAAAACTCCTGTAAAAAAAAGAAAGAAGCATAACATAATTAAAGGGTTGCAAATTTGAGAAAACAATCAACCAAAAGAAACAAAAAAAAATTAGAATTAAAAAACAATTTATTAGGCAAAAACCTTGTAACGGGCCTTTGAAATTTGCCATTGATCATTAATTATCACAAGATTACCAATATCATTCAAAGCTCTTCTGTTTTTTACTTGTCCTTCTATTGCGTTCTTTTGTTTGATCTCACCATTATTGTCTTCAACTGTCATAATACAAGTTCGATTTTGTACATTACATAAAGATTTTTTAGTAGCCAATTTTATTCATCATAAAAAAGAAGCTTGAGTTTTCATTATATAATTTGTGATCTTTCTTATTCCTTTGATTCAAACCAAGGAAAACACCCCATTTCCCAGTCAAGTTACTCAGAACAACACCACTTCTTTATTAGAAAAACAACTAAAACCCATTTCATAGCATCCAAAAGCAAACAAACCCCACATGCCCATTTCAACATACAAGCAATAACATTTGATATTTGAACTGGAAAACAATAACAAATTTATAGTATTATTTCTAAAAGTAACTCTTCTTTAATTTTGTTCGACAAATCAAATATAAGCACAGAATACTTATAATGAGCAAATTCTATCACATAGGGCATGTTCTATTCACATGATTTTGAAAAGAAATGTTATGATGTGTTTTTTTTAACTTCCTAGCTTCTTCTTTTTATCATCCTAGCTTTCTTCAAAGCGATGCCTATAACAACAATATAACAATTAGCATTTAGCTAAAATTACATATCATATCATACAATCAAATGCGTACTCAATAGTCTACATATTGGGGATCAATCACCTCGCCAGTGCTCATGCTCACACTTCTGATGTTTGTATTTTCAGACTGCAACTGCCAAATTGGAGTTCCAAAAATCAAAAGGGAGGTATACAAAAGCAAATGATGAAGTCATGAAGTGACAAAGCACTAATTCCCAATGATTCTGGAATTAGAATTGCCTATAGTATCACAAATATCAAGATAAATTAAGTTTAAAAAAGGAAATGAGCATACATGCTCAATGATTCTCAAGCTATTTATTAGTTGTGCACACTAAAACTACTGTATTATTATAATACATAAGTAACACACAAGTTCAGCCCAATTTCAAAGTTACACAAAGACATGAACCCCCTAGTCTGATAAATATACATTATCAATTTTCACTGAAGAATGAAAAATGACAAAGAAATAGATGCAAATGTTACTGCACATACCAAATGGTCATCCTCAGTAGAGTCACGAAGAACACGCATTTAAGTAAACAGAGGCGGGAACCTTCCCAAGTATAGATACTGAATTTCAGCTCATTTCTAAAACAATAAGATGAATCTAGATGTTGAAATACCATGGCTACTTTAAATTTGGGATTCACAACATTTATAAACTTACTATTACTGAAGTTCTTTTCAGGGACTCAATACTCTAATGGAATGGGGAAGACACTTATCTAGAAATTCTTAAAATGACAGTATAACTGTTTTGACTTAAATGGACAATGATGTGGACATATCTAAATGTTTTTAGTTGTTAAACTATTAGGTTTGCATCTCCCTAGTTGCTAACTTGGCCTAGTTTGAATTCTGGTCACTTATAGTATGCTTATTGTGGAGGAAGCTATAGTAAAATATGTAGAGAAAGAAAGATACATAGGGTCTATAAGCAAAGGCAACACATCACAAGCTTTTCGCTGACATATCATCAATAATTCCTCGCTCTCAAGTATGACAGTAAAACATTGAAAATCGTAAGTACTCAGTAGTACATACTSATAGAAGTAAGATTTATAATTATAGTATTACCGCTTCACTATCGATCTCTTTTCCATAGTGCCGATACAAAACCTCTGGTGCTACATAATATGCACTTCCAACAAGTTCCTTGTAAACTTTGCCTGAAATAATAATCATACATATTCAGTYACTATGCTTGAATTGAAGTCCACATAGTCCACAACATTATTATTCCGATTACTGGAGGTGAACTTATAGAGAAGATAAATATACTGATTCACRGTGTGGTTTCGGCTATTTAGTCTCATGTTTTATCTCCTTGTTATATGCACATTTGAAAGACAAACATATGAGCACAAGAATGTCTGGAATTAGAATAGTATTAGAACACTAATAAATGTTGGTGTAGGTTCTTAACAGTCAGAAAGGGGACATTTAATTTACWTAATYCTAAGATAAAATTAAGGAAGTTCTAGAATTAGYAAAAAGGACTTATATTTCATAWGGTTGAATCAAGGCATGAATGRTTGTYGGGTACTTGTATATATGCAATAGGAAAGGGCATGAGAAGAGTAGATGCATATTACAATGGACTTCTTAGCATTAAAATACCAACAAATAAAACCATATCATATTCATAAGCTTTCAAAAAACTTTAGTTAATTGACTTTAATATGTTATTCCTCACAAGCAGCTTGAATAGGCTACTATCTTAAGACTTGATAGTTTCACCATTTCAAGGAAATCAAACATGCAGAGAAGTGTATATTCACGAGCAAAAACATAGATAAAAGATGCATAGCAAAGTAAATTATTATATTTCTGCAAATTTTTCAATCAACCAACAAAATTAACACAAAATTAAAGTAAGGAGTAACTAAATAGATCATTGTATAAGGTCTATATGCTAAACTCTTCTGAGAAACAAACATTTATATAATTACTAGTGGCACACGGCGTGCAGCGCGCCGTGTTCCACGTGAAAATACACTTCGAAAAAATAAATACTACTCTAGCCGTCTAATTAAATTTTATTAATGCATAATTCAACATCAAAGGCATGTATTATAATTATATAATTATAGGTTAATGATGAGGGATGAATTATATATTTCTTGCAATTAGTCTTCATAGAATTTGTTAAACCAACGCAAGGTTCACAACACAAGCAACATTAAGCTCTGCCATCATAGCAGTGTACCATTCAAACAGTGGTAACTCATCTAATGAGCTAAGGAGATACAAAACACCGTGCACATTATTTAAAACCTTACAAGCCAGGTACTAATAGACATAAACAACTATAAGCAGAACAACTATTAAATCGAACTACGACTAGACAAGCTAATCCTCCTCCGGTGGCACATTGACTGAATGAACAACCCACTTAAGCTCATCATCTCTGGATTTGTCTTTCTTTGGTGCTATTTGCAGAAGCATCTCCTTGGCTTTGAGCTGCTCCAACTTTTTAACAAGTGATTCTGGGTGATCCTGTATTAAATAAGTGCTTGTTAGTAACGTTAATGATTTAGATGACTATGACAAAGACACAACAACAGTACTTGATTTCACTAATACTATATTCGTTTACTTAATTTCCTTTTGTAATGGTTATTTGATATGTTTAGATTAAATAAATTAGCATTGTTCAATGTGAAGTGTGCAATAATCTACTTCAGCATAATCAGAGGACTTAAATAATTGCATGTAGTTGCAGAACGAAGCAGATAAAGCATATGCGTTCGATTCAGTTACCCAACCTAAATGAAAGGATATTAAGCCGATTTAGATCCCTATTTATCAACACCTATCTGACTTCTAATTTCGATTGGTATGCATTTTGCTATACCAAATGGGGTATAAAGGATAATTTGATTACTAAAAGTATGCAACAATTGCTACAATACCAGTGCTTTAATTAACCAATGGGCGTATAAATTTATTTCGAGTTAATTAATATGCATAGAAATCATCATTTATGTGCTCAAATACTTACAGCTAGTTTCAAAGCAATGATCTCATTAACCTCCATTCCGAAGATGAGCTCCACTTCTCTGGTGAAAGCAACAATATCTAGCGTTCCAGACTCATCCGACACTTGTGCATTGAGCACCAAACTATTTTCAAAAGGCAAAGATCAATCATCAATAATATCACCAAACAAGACTTATGAGAATCGCAGCTAAAACATATTATATAGCACGTACTGATTTGCTGCAACAGTAGACTTGTTCTTACAAGTGACACACTCTATTTTATCCCCAACGTTGCCAGTGACCTTACGACCGCACATGTTGCATCCAATATAATAGTAAACATCCTGCTCACGAATGCTCGTCAAACTTACATGAACCCAATAGTTTCTGACATCAAGAGGAGAGACAGTCTGTGTAGTTATAGTTTCCAAAACAATTATCATGGTCAGTGGCTTACATAAAAGTTTATTACTCTAACTACACATAAGGCTTTAAATTAAATACAAACACTACCTGTTTAGCTATCACTCCTTCAATTGGAGTAATGTTTCTTTCCGAAGCACTTGACATAGCAGACTTGCCACGCCAAGTTTCAGTAGCTGAAACATCAGCATTCAACCTAGACAAGTCATTGGTAAAACATGTTTAATTCCTACAATATATGCTTATAAAGCTCCAAAATACGCATATGCATAATTTCGCATGTCTGACCACTGAGGGTTTGTGTCATCTACTGTTGCAGCAGGGATTACCGAGGCTTCTGCCGAAGCAGAACCCTCCTCAGTGGGCCTGCCTTGGTCGACATCGCGAACAAACCAATAGAGAATATTATTCCTTTCTTGGCTTTGAAGCCAAACATAGGCATGTATGATAGTTGTTCGATTTTGGCTGACTGAGTACTCTGAAAATGTTTGTGTTCGGTTAATTCTCTACTGACTACACTATCGAAAACATGCGATTGTCATGAGCCGGTGAGGTGGAAAAGGTCGATGCAGTTCGCTCTTGGTAAGTTGTTGTAGCACCATATACTTATACAATTGAGTTTGTGTCCATGCTATGCTTATACTGAGATTGTTGTACACGGGCATGAACACAGGGGCATTACTTGAAGATTGGGGGTGGTAAGGCAATACTAATAGCCAATTTCGTGAAAACGCATCACAAAACTTGGAGATATAGTTGTGAGAAAGGTTGGGTAATCATATTGGTTCCTTGTATATGTAGATACATTGTCTATTCACTTAATTTTCCCTGGTTGGCTTGCAAAATACATAGATTATTATATGATATGCATGCTTGGTTATATACTACAGCTGAGTTCATGTCTGGTTATTGCTATTAGCATTTGGCGCGAGAAAAGTTTTTGGGTTAAGCATGTCCTACAATGTAGCGCGAAAGATAAATATACTATGTAGGATGTAATAGTTGTGGTCGGCAAGGATCCCGGTGGAATAATTTGTATTTGTT
>SNQN01000985.1:81871-111264 GCA_008642245.1 Bassia scoparia
AATTGAAGATACCTAGGATTTTTATTTGATGGTAAAAGTGTCGGCAGGCTGTGATACATCTGCCCGTGGAGTCTAAACACATAGATTCCCTTTTCAGTCTCACCTTTAGCAGCTCCACCCAACATGCTAAAAGCGAAGTAATTATTGTACAAACGGCTATATGTATAGAAATTTTCCGAATCAGGATCCCGCCCTTCATACAAATCAACCAACTCCTCAGGAACTTCAACAGTACGCAAACGAACCTCACCTTTTGAGCAACAAAAAGCAGGGGTCTCATATTGAAATTTCTGCGCCCCACAATACTCACAGAACGTAGGCCGCTCGAGCCTTAGTGCACAAGTAGGAATTGCATCTAACCTACATGCCAAAGGATCTCCAACCCATAGCAAAAAGGATTAGACGCCGATAATGTAGCAGCGAACTACCATTTTCTCAAAAAAACAGAAGAAATATAGTGAAAAAAAATAAAACAGGACTTGTGTTCGACTCATGATATAATAAATTCAGGAGAAGACAGATAACACAATACAATAGAGACCAACTTACATCGAAGACTAATCAATAAACGATACTCTATGTACTACAGCCATGCATGTAATTATTCCATCTCATAGCATTTGCCTACTTGATTGCATATGAACCGTCACTAGTTATTACCATGAGACATGACAAAATGTTACTTCCATTCCATTTACCTTAAATTCTAAAAAAGTGGGCAAAACCTTAAACTGTTGTGACTATGAAATGCAGCAGTGATTCAGTGTTATTTCACAAAGAAACATATTTTCTCATGGACTACACATGTTAATGTTAGGGGATAGAGTTGATTTCCGTGTTCTGATCATCTTAATCATGTTTAGTTGGACAAGAACAAGATGTGATTAGACATGTAATCGTGAAGCATTTTTTACATGATCTAATATAATCTTAGTGATTAAGTGACCGAAAAAGAATTAACGATACCTTTTTATGGCATGATTTTTAGTTTATGATCCTCATAGATTACTCCCTTTTTCTGATCGACTAATTAATACTCAAAGCATACTACTCGATATTCCCGACTCATGGAACCGAGTATGTTACAACATAACACAATAGATACAACCAATGATACCAAAGAATAATTAATACTCAGAACATACCACTCAATGTCCCTGACTTATGGACTCGAGTACGCTTGGAAGTGGAAGATTCAACATCCAAATGACCCTCAACATATTGAGTGCGTCGACGACGATATGGTCCCCTTGGCTGCCTACTACCTTGACCACCCCCTGCATGCACGGGCATTTGATCACGATCGTTCACAAGTACTTCAGTCTATTAGACAGTCTCGACAGACGTGCAACAATCTCAGCAAGACTAACCTCTGTACAGATCACGCTACATCAATTCCCATACTCATCAGCAAAGTAAACTCGGTAACACCCTGCAATAATCCATGAGCCATTCCAAGAACAAGGAAAATGTTACAACCACTATCAAGAATGCAAAGTATATACAACACACAAATCCCCACACCCTCACTAACTCCGATATAGATGTCACGTCTCTCATTAACCATCTCACTGACCACCTAATAAAATCATGCACCGAGTTGCCTTGCAACAATACAAACCACGAAACATCACAACGCCATAATCAGAGTACGAAAACGTATGGACTAAAACAGAATATACTATTCCATAATAAACATTAACTAAAACCCAGAACACATGCATACCAAGCAGTCTGCATATAAATACGTTACACAAATGATATATTAACTATATATATATATATATATATATATATAAGAATAGGATATTGAAAACCAAACTTTGGTGAAAACTAAAAACTTTAATCTTGACGTAGGATTTGGATGGACGGTCACGATTAATTTAATGTTAATACTTGTATTCAATCTGGGTACATTGAAGTTAAGGGGTAACGTGATTGTTCACATAATACTGGAAATTTGAGTACCTTTACTGCTGTATGTACCTCCTAAATGTAAAATGTATCCATTTATTTTGTTTTCACGTTTCATATAACATGTGGTTTCACTGGATCCTGATCTATTCATATATATATAATATATATATATATATATATATAATATATATATATAATATATATTATTGAGTTAGGCTCATATGCAGCACTCCTCTTAAAACGAGAACTATGAGAACTTTGATCTCAACGCTCCATGTATACCAAAAATAATCCTAACCATTCAATATTTAAATTATTATTTCATTTTTTCACACTCAAAATCCTCTCTCTGACTCTCTTCTTTCCCCTCTTTCTCTCTCCTCAACCCTTCTCTCCTCCACCACCCTCCTGCTTTACCTGCCGATGTCAGCGCGCAGCCACGTCGCCACGTCGCTGCCAACGCCACGTCCCCGCCGCCGTATAACCACGTTCAATACCCGTCGTAACACCCCACCGCACTCATTTCAATCTCTCCTCGCTACCGTCTCTTCCCTAACACACTACACCGCCCTTGCTACCATTGGAGCCGGCCACACCTCGACCACCCGCGTCGCTCATTAAAACGCACCAATGTCACAACGCACCCAAGCATCATCCACCATATCTACCACTGCTTTAAGGATTTCGGAAATTAAGGTATGATTTTGTTTAATTAGTTTTTGATTTGGCGGGATTTATTTGGTGTGTCGGCGATCGGTGGCTCGAATATGGCGTCGCGAGAGTGTGTGGTCGCATCGGGACTCGGTTGATGGATGTGCGGGCTGGGCTCAGGCTAGTAGAGGTGCGTAGGGTGGTGGTCTGTTGCAGTAATGGTGGAGGTGAGCTTGTGGTAGTGGTGTACCGGTGTACGCCAGAGGTTGGGTGGTGGTCTGCTTGAGTACATGGTGGATGGGAGTTGCGGTAGTTTGTAGCGGTAGTAGCATGGTGTTAAGCAGCAGAGCTTGGGTCTGAGTCTGCGTTGAGTGGTCAGGGTGGTGCTCAGTGGCGGAGTTGTTGGTGGCTGTCAGTGGTGAGGGAGGGGATGGTGAGGCTGCTGGGCTACGTATCCAATGGTGTGCCCAAGTTGTTTGGCTGGCGTCAAGGAGAGAGAGAGTTGTTAAGCTTTAGAACATGACAGAGCCCTTACTTTGTAGAACACGAAGACCTAGATCTGTAGAACATAAAAGATTAAAAATGTGAACATAAACTTTAAGTGTAAAAGATGAAATTAAAATCCGTAGCAATAAAATAAAATGTAGAACCGAAGACTAAATTTGTAGAACAATAATCGAAAATTGTAGAACAATTGAAGAGTAAAAGTGTAGAACATAAAGTTTCTATAGTTCTCACATAAGGAGAGTTCTCATCGGAAATCACTCAACTAATATATATACTAAAGTACTATAATTATATAATCCATATAACATATATCAACATATATATACTCATAAACATCAAACCAACAAGCAATTCAGCAAAAGCAGAATCGCATTTCATTAATAATTTGATAAAACATACAAGGGCAGGTGACTGAAACAATATGATTATTAGATCATTACAAGGCGCAATCCAAAAGGTAACTAAAGATACTACAACCACTGCAAATCATCTTTGAACGCAAAATATCTAGAATACAACAAGCATCTTCCCTTAAAACCCTAAAAGAAATACAACCCCATATCTTAGTTCAATCAAAACAACCCTATTGATGACTAGTCTTCCTACGAGTCACCACTTGATCGAGATCTTCTGGCACAATAGTTAGAGCAACAGTATCAGAGAAATCACGAGAAGAAGATGCTCGCATCCGTTTCTTGTGAGGCCTTGGCACCGACATCAGCGATCAACACCCTTTGGAGTCAGAGGTTCTTCCTCCTTCAACACAGCCTGTGGAGACGAATCCTCTCGTTCTCCATAGATACGTTCCTTGAGAGCTAGATAACTCCCTCTCTCAAACCCCAGCAAGAATGTTGCATGCTTCATGGCTTCAAAGTTAACATCATTAACCTCAAATTTGCAAATCGGGATCAAGAACCGAATTACCTCCTTGGCAAGCGATTGTTTGGCAGCCTCAGCAGTGGTAGAATGTTGTCCCATAACCCACTTGGGCACACCAATAGAGGAGGACACGCATACACCAATATAATCCACGTGATCCTTCACATCATACTGCAGAAACTCAACAGGGGTTACACTGACCTGAAATCGAGAGATGACTTTGCCAAGAAGGGCGAAGAAATCAATCGAAATTTTGGGCATTGCAGAGTTCAAGTCAGCGGCAGATTCATCATCACCCAGGGGAATGGAGTTCTCACCTTTCGCAATGCGTTCAAGCTGAGCCCTCCTAAGGCGAWAAACAGAAGTGAGTCGCTTGACTTCTTGCAGCTCAACCATGCTGACATTGTCAGCCCAAATTCCGTGTTCAGCAACCAAATAACACATCATCAGCCTAGCAGCACCGCACGCTCTGCACTCTCACCAAAACCACCCTCATTCCCTCCAAAAAATACAAATGACTTAGGTGTTTCACTACGTCGAACAACAACACAGCACTCGTGCACAAAAGTAGTTGAGCTACCATAAACGGGCGGCTCATAACCCATAATAGAGCACAAACTCGCTAAAATAGGCCGATAATCAACAGACACGCTTACACCCCCCTATTCCATGACCTACAAAGCGGYATACATGTAAATTTAGGTGGTTCGTGGGTGGGAATTCGGTGGGTATACATAAGATATACAAGATAATATACACCTAAGTTGGTTGTGGGTTAAGACGTCTGAGTCTATACTCCATATTCGTCACTAATTCATATTGCTTGAAGAGACCACCCCCAAGAATCAGTAGAATCGTTAAAAATTGTCCAATATTCGTTCTCTTCGTTTAGAATTTTATTTATAAGTATAAAAAAAAAACCAACGAAACCATAACTTAAGAAAAAATATTATCCTACAGTCTACTCCGTTTTGTTAGTGTTTTGRCAGTGCAGTCTCGAGTCAGGAACAACATCAAAACACACGAAGAAACACAAATATTAAAATCAAACACCCAACAACATAACAATACACAAAACTCTAAAACAATATGATCTACTTCCACATAGAAACAATTCTAAATCAAGTCCTAAATTCACTTAAAAACATGCACATCCATGACAGCAGATGTACTCCCACACAAAAACAACCAACAATCGTTTTTTAACATAGAAACAATTTATAAGCAACCCCATGTCATACGACAAACCGAAACAAAGCAAAGTAAACAACCAACAAGAAAATAGCACCTTAACCAACTAAGTCCTAAATTCACTTAAAAAACATGCACATCCAAATTAAAAAACATAGATCATTTCACAAGAAGCATAATGTAGGAGGAAAAAATATTCATGATCATCCTCACAAGTCACAAACATGCATGTTGCATCACACAGACATCAAACAACAAGAAATACTATAAAACTGACAATAAAATAAATCAACAACAAAATAAGATAAAGTCTAACCTTGAAGAATAAAATGTATGATATTGAAAACTCTCAAACCTTTTTTCCACACCTTAATCTTCAAAGTACATATGCCATATATATATATATATATATATATATATATATATATATATATATATATATATATATAGAGTCAGGATCCAGTGAAAACCACATGTTATATGAAAACGTGAAAACCAAAATAAGTGGGTACATTTTACATTTTAAGGGGTACACAAGACTTTCAGTACTATTGATGAACAGTACACGTGTACCCCTTTAAATCTTCAATGTACCCTAGATTGAAATACAAGTATATATATAGATTAAATCGTTACCGTCCATCTCCAAATCCTACGGTCAAGATTAAAAGTTTTTAGTTTTCACCTAAGGTTTGTGTTTTCACATGATCCTATTCCTATATATATATATATATATATATATATATATATATATATAAAGGAAGGATGCTCCACAAACTTATAAGCACAAAAAAGCACACTTACACATGAAAGTACAAGAGGATTATGAGAGAGCATATTTAAAATACTATAAAATATACCTAGTATTGTAAAAAAAACACAAAATATAATATAAGAAGAAAGCTGTTACTGTAAAATCAGGTAAATGAAAAAGAAAACAGAGGAAACCGAAAATGTATGCCTCTAATTCCAAAGAAGGGGAAAGCAAGTCATCATATAATACAAGAAGATGTCAAAAATAAGATCATCCAAAAGGCAAATCTCCTGATATGACAGCAGTATACATACACCAGATTCTAAACCACAATTCCCTAGAAACACTCTATTAACCAGGGGTAAAACGATGCTCCCCAAATAGAGTAAAAATAAAAGCAAAAAAATAGCCTATATATGAATTACCTTACCAGTACCAACAACCAATGACACCAAAAACTTTGTTAAACTCAAGTATATACACCCTACAAGTTACAGGAATAAACACCAAAATTTAATTTATCCTGTAGCAACATTCGCAAAACTACAATAATACTCTCGAGTACGATTGTAAACAAAAAGTATTAATTAATGTAGCTCGTATGTAACTAACACCATATGTAATTTAAACATATTTAAAAGCGAACCAACCTATCTTAGCCCAAAAAAAAAATCGATTTTTCCTTTCAAACGGAAAAGAACCTAAATTTAAAAGTCTGCCATATCAAAACAGAATTGATATAGAAAAAAATAACAATCCAACTCCAAAGAAGAACAAAGAAATCACGAAAAGGAAATCACCCAAAAAAAATGCCTATACATAAATAACCAATACCAACAACCAACGTTATTAAGAACTATGGCAGACCCAATTAAATACACCCTACATGTCACAGGAACAAACACCAAAATTATCCAATAACAACATACGCAAAACTACACTAATACTCTCGAGCACATTCGTAAACAACAAAGTACTAATTAACGTAGCTCATATGTAACTAATACCATACGTAATTTAAACATATTTAAAAGACAACCAACATATCTAAGCCAAAAAAACCATGATTTTCCTTCTAAATGGAGAAGTACCCAAATAAAATAAAAAGACTAAGAAAGGACAATCTAATTCTAAAGAAGAACAAATAAATCATGAAAAGGAAATCACCCAAAAAAAAAAACAATACTTATAATGTGACATTTGCACTTACCATCAAAATATATCACACAACTCCTATAAACCACTCTATTAACCAATGTGTAAAGAGATAATCCCTGAAAAAAACAGGTGTAGAAGAAGGGAAAAGGTAAACTACACAATACAGACTATTACAAAACGACATATCTAAAGGGTGACAGCTGAACCTTCTACCTTTTTTTGACTGCCCCCATCTACTATAGCCCCCTACTTATCACCCCTTTTCACTACTTCCATAAACACACGTATAAATTGAGTGAGGAAAAAAATAAGAAACCACTTGCATCACTCTAAGTCAGCCAAACATAGCACCACATGTCCACATGGGCTAAGTGAATTCCAAATCATAATACAAAACAAAGTCCACCGGAACACATCAATATAGCCAAACACAAGCAGCTATATAATCACATGATATGAATATAAAAATATTCTATTTTTTAAAAAAAAGTTGGAAAAGCTTTTAATGAGGGGTGACTTGTGTCCAAAATGGATCATACACATTATTATTATTATTATTATTATTATTATTATTATTATTATTATTATTATTATTATTATTATTATTATTATTATTATTATATTTTCTTCGTAGCTTAATAAAATCAACAATGGTACCTATTTGGCTTAAGTTTGCATATTTGTTAAATAAGCTAATGAGAAATTAGTAAAAGAATTAGGGGAGTGACTCCAAAACAGAAAAAGGAGGGGAAGAATTGGATAAAAAAATTGAAAGTAATTAAAACCACTATTATCAGCCAATAGAGTAGAATGTCTTTGGTAATCGAGCAAGTATCGTAGCTATAAAAATTACAAGCATAAAAATTCACGAGTGCAAGTATTGTATTTCACACCGTAATCTAGCAATGTTTAAAGTCAAGCAAGCTAAATGAAGAAATACCATAGCAATTTCCATCAAAGGATTAGTGTAGTCACAGACTCGTCACTTGATACTATGAGCTAGAATTTGAATTGTTCGGACACTTACATCCCGTGGTTGCTGGAATCGAACTCTGCAGTGGCACCACCAGGTACAGTTCCTTGGAGCTTATTTCTGTCCAAGTAAAGCTCTTGGAGGATTTTCAATTCGCCAAGCCCAGGGGTCATGTTCCTATCAATCCATTGGACTGAAGATTACTGCACCAAACACAACAATATAAGAAACTGACCACATGCCAAGTTGTCAACAGAAGAAATGCAATCAATTATACCAATGTTACTTCATCCCACTTTCTCTATGTATGCATGACTCAAATTGAGAAAGAAATAAAACAATTGAGACAGGCAACAATGAATAAGTCATAATAAATGGCATACTTATAAAAGTAATGTCATAACTTAATTACTAACTATGAAGTTGCCAATTAAAAGTAATAAGCTCGTTAGGATTTTTGTGGTCTTGTAGATCATACTTTGACCATTACTTCATAGCTACTATCTATGCATAAGAGAAGATTAAATGATAATTATGAAAGAAATTTTATGGATTACATCATATGACAGAACTTGCACCTAAAATATCTATTTATGGCAGGGTGTCCCTATGATCTACATGGGTGATGAATATGGCCATACCAAAGGAGGAAATAACAACTCTTATTGCCATGATAACTATGTAAGAGTTTCTCACTTGCGGTTTGTGTTCTTAATAGGCTTTTCTGTTATGTATTGAAAAATCTGTTTTAAATTATATATATCTCCAGGCAGTTCTGCACACAGGGGATTTCCGGTTCAATGAGGAAATGGAACAAACTATTTCTCAACTAGGATGTGAAATTAATACTCTTATCCTTAATACAACATACTGCAATCCTCAGGTATTACATCTGTCTTGGGAAAATGTTGCCCTAGTGCCGAGGTTTTATGATGAGCAGCCACCTAAGAGATGTCTGGTTGTTTGGTGGTTGTAGATTAACTGTCCTACAGTCCTGGTGAATAAAATTTTTCATTTCTGTGTCTTGCTTGTTGGTTTTGATGTTCCACTTGTAAACTGAGCAGTTTCAATTGCTATTGCACAACTCTAAGATGCTAGCTAGCTTGTGAATTCTCCCAATGATCGAAATTTTATAGGTGCACTAAAATAACTACCAACTTGTGAAAGGTTCTTGATCACCACCTACAATCATCAATGATTTAAGGCATATGTATAACATAAACCATCAAAGTTTAATCAACACCAAAAATCATTCAATAACTCATCATAAACCCCATTCAATTGCTACTTCCATGAGATCAAGTGCACAWTAATCCATTAACAATATACCAATTTCACCCAATATTCAATGCTTTTCTACTTCAATTTCACATCTTTGCAATCAAATCATTCACTCAAATAAACTAAAGAATGAATTTCATACTCTAYACACTTCAAGAAGGAATGTTCTAAACTCTTGATGCTAATCAACGGGAAAAAACAGGGCACGAAACTGAGCTCCACGAGCATTCTCTCTGCGTTGGGTCATCGGGCTTGTGATCGGGCTGCTGTTGCTATTGTTGATGGTCGTGGTGATCAGAGGGCATGACAACGACAACTCCTTTGTCTTTCTTCATCTCCGCCTCTTTCTCTTTCTCTTTCCCTTTCTTTCTCTTCACTCTGTGTCGCTCTGTTGCATTCCGAGGTTCCATCACCGTGGAATGATCGTTTTTAGTTGACCGTTCGACTATTTACCATTCGTTGATGTCGAGTCGCCATGTCGGTCTACTGCTCTGTTGTAAAACTCATTGTGATGGGGTTAATATCGTGAAATCCTAATACAAATCTCTGCATACACAATACACCAGCCCACCACGGAGCTCAGGGTGGTGGTCCTGGTTTGTAGCGCCCACTCGTAGCGGAGGAGATGCAGGAAACAGGGCCGAAATTGAGATCCACGAGCAACCTCTCTGTACGCGCCTACCCCAAACACGCATACACAATACACCAGCCCACCATGACGATCCAAGGTGGTGGTCCTAGTTCGCAGCGTCGCCCATGACGGAGGGGATGCTGAAACAGGGCCGAAACTGGGCTCCTCTCTTGCTCGCAAATGCCACTAACAACCAATACAATCGAGCTAAAGAACGATGCTGAAAAGCTGGAGAAGAAGAGAAGAGAGAGAGAGAGTGCCGAAGCGACGCATGTGGCACAAAACCGCCGCAAGTAGCACCTAGCGCAGGTCAGTTAGGTAGAGGGAGAAGCTGAGGAGTTGAAAGCAATGAATTGAAAGCTGATGTCACGTGGACAACATGCAATAAATTACAGGGGATGCAATAAAGGGCTGAAACAACCAAGATAAAATAAATAAATTACAGGGGATGTAATAAAGGGCTGAAACAACCAAAATAAAATAAAAATAAAGGCATTAATGGCATATTGTAAGAAGGCAAACAACAGAGGGCATTTTGGTAATTGAAATTTAGGCAAAATCAAAACTCTCACTTTTATGGGCTATGGGATTATAGAACTAATTAACAAAAGATCTACAACACATAGTTGAACTTAATCTTGTCGAAAATGTGAACAGGCAATGCAAAGCCACACTATGAGTTCAGAATTTTCAGTAATAAACCCACAACAAAGAAAAAAAACTTTTATAGGAATCGATTTATTATCTAGAAGGAGCTCGATGATGCTAGGAAACAATTCCTAGCCAAAAAAACCACCAAAATTAGCGTAAAAAAATAAAAAAAACAGCTCAATTTTTTATAGGAAAAAAACCAGAAATTAGGGCAAACAGAATGAATGAGCGATTTTTTATAGGGGTCAAAGATTAGATAAAAAAGAATTGAAAATCAAACATGGGATTAATTCAATTAAAAGGGGTGTTTTTGGTGAACTTACTAATGACGATTCTTTCTCTCTCGTAATGACCTCAATTACACTATGACCATGTCGCTCACAATGGATGAAAAGCGACGAAATCGACCTTGAATCATGAATCGTCCAACCACAAACACAAATCACAAACATATATCAAACAATCAAATATGTATGGAGTAGATCTGAGCTACTTCAAACCCTAAAATAGAAAATTCGAAAATTAAAGCAAAACTACTTAAAATCCTAAACTCACCGAACAATCGAAACCCTAAAGGTCTATCGCCATCAGCCTCACCAACGTCTCACTCCAGGTCCATCGCACTTCAACCAAACAATTAGGCAAAAGATCGAGAGAAGGGTAGCAATTCGGACTAAGGCTACAGAAACAGTAGAGCACTGAAAAATGGCGTTGATGGGTAAGAAAGGAGAGAGAAGGGTGGCAACATAAGAGGGGAAAAGAAGATGGGGAAAGAAAGGAATAGTTAGTGAGAGAAAAAGGTGTTACGCTTGTGAGCAAGGGCAGGGTGATGGGGTATTTGCTTTGGCCGAGGTGGATGGGGGTAGCTTGCAAGGGAGGGTGATGAGGTGTGGTGCCATGTGTTGTTGGCTTGGTGAGTTGGTAGGATGAGGTGGCAAGGAGGTGGCAATTTCACTATTCTTTTCTCCCTCACTATTCATTTTGTGAATAGTGAATCCCTTACAAATTTTTATATTACTAGTCGTTGCACCGCGCGCGATGCGTGCGGTGCCTCGGACGGTGTGATAAACGAAAGTATACAATCATAAATGATTAAACATGCATCATTCCATGTTACATAATAATAATGAAGCAAACAAATGCGGGAGAAAAAAATGATTTAATCCTTTTCAAATAAAAATTTAAATTGAAAGTTTCCCACTAATTACTATCGAAGTAGTTAAGATCATGTGTTATTCTATTTAAATATGACTTCCTCTTGCACCAAAGTATTCTTGATATCACTTTATAATTTCCTCAAACGCACCACAAAAGGAGACTGTAACATAAAGGAAGAAAATGCAACATCTTTCTAAATAAATAATATCATCAAATCAATTCAAAGGCACCAATATCATCTAAATCGAGAAAGGAAATCTACACTTACAACTTAAAACTCATAATTAATCATGAAGATWTATAATTGACAGGAGAGGGTAAACTCACACATTTGCTAAATAAGTCATTGAATTTGGACAAACGAAAGAAAGAAGAAGCAACCTGTCATGGACCAAGGTAAAGGAGATTGAAACCCAACACCACTATTTGTGTATTCGCAAAAAAGGGGACTTTTGGGTAAACAGAGCAAGCAAAGCCAAGTCAAACTTTYCACAATCGGCGAGAATGAAAACAAAGGAGGYGAAGCCAAAACTTTTGAAGAGCATGCTAACAAGAAGCGTTGTTATAATGAAAGTAATATTCTTCATTAGCTTTATTACTGTCTAATGTCCAATTCGGGTAATGGACTTCTGGAATGTTTCTTTAATCAAAGAGAAGTAAGAGTAAAGAAAATTTATCCAGAAAATTGTTGTAAGAGCAGATCTTGAGAGATTTGTTGCCTAAAGCTACTCACTTGGAGAGTCATTACCTCAAGTAATGCATATCTTGTAGTATTCTTTTATTAATTCAATCCTACTTCCGAGGTATTATTTTAATAGTTCAATCTAAAGTACAACAATATTCCAACAAAATTTCAATCCAAATTACAGCAACCTATCTATAAATTACACAAATCATATAAATTCCTCCAAGTATTTTCTCCCTTAATTACAACATTAGCTCCTACTACTAAATTACACAATAAAGTTCCACATACTACACATCCACTTCCGCTGAGCTTCCACCTCATCCTGTAAATCATGTATAAATTTTAATCAAACAAACACACAACAAAAATTGCAGATTATCTTGAATGATATACAATACTTGCACGGTATTGTTATCTATCAATCTCCTATTTCTTATGTCATACAAATTACCTTACATTGAGCGAAAGAGTGGAAGCTCATCAGATGTAAGGTTCAGAGAGTTGGATTCATGGGCATAGGTAAGAATAAGAATTTTACACTACTTTTATCAGACTCTATACTACTCATTTCAGTCCAAAATGCAGTATTCGCTGCTGACCACAATTGTTATCATATCATATATATTACTCTGGCAAGAACTCAAAATTTAAAGCCACTGCTCATGATCATCGATAGACTACATACTAAACAATCAAAAGCCCGTCACCAAATCAAAATAAATCTGATTGCGATGGGTTGGTGACGAATAAATTAATTCTTCCCTTGTGAGCTAAATCTCTACAAGATAAAAGAGAAGCATAAATCAGCTATAAGGGACACAACTTGGAACCAACGATTCATACAGTAATTACACAACCATAAATAGACCCTAAAATCAAAAAGTAACCTAGAATTTATGAAATCATTGGGAATAAGATACCAAAGGAAAATATAAATCAACAAACGAAGATGAACAAAAAAGGAGAGGATGAAAATAAAACCAAGCAAAGTAATCAGAGTTCAAACCAACAAAGTAACAAAAATAGAACCACACACCACAGCCAACAACACAACAACAATCAAACGTAACAAATCCTCTATCTGGCTAAAATGACTAAAATTGACATGCAAAAGCCATCAAGTTCTATACTCACCTGCTTCTTAGTTTATGACAACAGAAACCTCTAAAACCCCGACAAAGCGACTCAACTTATTCGCTTCGATTTCGGCACTGCAGTTCTGATGAGAGAGATAATCAATCGACATCAAATTAAGACCACCCATATATACACTGCATCGTCCAAGCCTTAAGAAAAGATGGTTAAAATAGTTCTAAATAGTAAACACACTATATCTAGCTAAAATAAAACCAACAAAGCTAATTCTAGCACCTACAATGAGATAACTAATTCATAATTATCCATTCCTTAGCTATTCCACTACAATATAATCTAGCAAAATCAACACTGCAAATAAAGTATCATACCTTGAAAGACATCGCAGCTGTCTCAGGCATCTCAATAAAAAGCTTTGGCACCTGAATGGCTTGTTCTTCAGCTTCATTAACCCTGAATCGCTCCATACTGTGTGTCATACTGTGGATTCATTGGATACATAAGCTGAGGCCCTGGACAACAACACATGACGAAGCACCATTGACTGCAAGAGGTCTACAAACCAACTCGACCTAGTAATCAGAACACGTTGTTGGATACAAATGGTCTATAAGTAAAGGCAACACAAGCAATTTTCGCTGCCTATCTCAATAATTCCTCTCAGTATGACTGTAAAACATTGAAAATCGTAGTATTCAGTAGTGCAAACTCATAGAAGTAAGATTTATAATTATAGTATTACCGCTTCACTATCAATAGGTCTCACAGAAACATCTGCATCCAAGAACTGTGTGCATGAAGCAAGCACCATTTCAGCTGCCCCCTTCCAGTGGATGTGAACATTTGAGTTTGACCGAAAACATTTTTATAAGTTAAGCGGCAAATTAGAATGTTATATAGACACAAAAGAGAAATTGCAGCTACTCCACCTCGCTTCTTCTTGAATTGAAGGGGCAAATATGCAGAATAAAGGCCTCTAATCTCAAAGCATCAAACTTCATGACAAGCTGCGAAAATTTCAAAAAGAAGCATAATTTTAAGGGAAAATTTCAAAAATAAGCAGAATTTTAATTGCAAACAATGAAAAGTATATTTGAAACTTAACCAATGAAAAATCCAGCTTGCAAAATTCTCTGCTGATTACAAAGTAAAAGTTAGAATCAAATCCATGCTATAAAAGATTAAATACACCAAGATTCAGTTTAAGGGAAAAAAAGTACCTTCAATAATTGAGCTACGAAAGGCTCTTCAATAGAAGTATCTTTGAATCTTCATTTTTAAGCATTCCTCTTCTACACATTCTTTTTCAGCCAAAGCGGCTTCAAGAGCTGCCTCCCTCTACTTCCTTAAATATCAATCAATATCCGAGCAGCCTGCAAGCAGTAGATAAATATCAATCAATGTTTAACAAATGCATCAAGGTTTTTTTGTGTTACCAACTTCAAATTTAAATCAACTGTCTCAGAGCACGCAGAGCTCGCAAAAGGAGAAGCACGCTTTCCAGTCACTTCATTAACTGCCTCAAGCTTACCCTTAGTAATGTCCATCAGAAGGCCAGAGTAAAAGACACTGCCCTCAGAGCTACCCTGATCATCATGTTCCGCTCCCAAAGGTTTATCAACATCCTCAGGCTGCTTCTTAATAACACTTTTATCGATCCCACGTTGATCGAATCCCACAACTGCACTACTTGAAGCAGAAGAGCATTCACTCTCTTCTAGCAACTTTCCAGCAACAGTTGCTAGTAAGTCAAATACACATACTTGATCAACTTTAGGAAAAAGCGACTTCTGGTGATATCCCCAGTTCTGTAACCAGTGTAGCCAATACGTTAAGATCATAACAATCAGAAAGTAATGTAATTTAGCACTAACTTTCGATAAAACAATCGAATGAACTTACTCTTCGGGATCTCAGAGCTCGCGGTATAGCAGGTTAATGGTAGCCATTAACTCCATAATCCAATGTTCTTTTTAACAACACCATAATTCAAATATACATACCAGGAAAAAACCACAAATTTGCACAATTGGTACAAATGTCCTGGAAAAGCAAAATTCACTCGTGAGCAAATGATTTCTAGAAATTCCACATAATATATGAATTTTACAGAAAAAGGACTTATATTTAGACAGAACATGACTTTATCCAAATAACATATCAAAAATCATTTCTAACAAATTATATCACAATTAAATATATTGTGCAGTACTTAAATTTATAATCAGAGCAAAAAAGGAAAGAATTCTAACTGGACTTACAGGCAATGAGAGCCTCATGTGTTTGGCATCCTGAGTCCAGATCTCCATAGGACYAACAAGCTGAAAAGGTGCCAAAACTGGACTTATATTTTCATCCTTTTTTCGCAACTAATCCATTCTCCTCTACCGAACTCACAGGCTGCTCCCCCCTAGCAAATCGACAAATTCCCATCGATTCACGTCCTTCAAAAGCTTCACTGGGATCTCCTTCTTGTCGATTTCCACATCAAACTYWTATGCAACCGAATTCCCCACCAGCATATCCTTCAKATCAAACCYTGATATCTTAAAAWCMAACCCTCAAATTACGAACTATTTAGAATGAAAAACACAAAACGAACAAATGACTTTGCCATATCTGTCAATAATACACATGACTTGAGAAACCTAAATTAGCATGTRATGCCCATAATAATCAGCTTCCCCTCAACCAACCTACTATCTATGTTACCCTTAAGTATAAATCATGGTAATTGAGACCAAATGCTAATTTTTAATTGATCAATCCAAAGACATTACTAACAAATTCAAACTAAAATCGAAGGAAATATACAATTTKGAACCAAAAAACCCAGTCAAACTAACAAATACAAACAATAACATAGCCAATTCAGCACCAAAACACCAAATTCAGGTCTAAAATTGGAACAATAAAATGAAATTACCTTGCTTGAGCTACAACGAATTATTTGCAAAACCAAGTAGAACAGCAGGAGCGACCAACAATGCTCGAACCAATTAATTAGACACAAAATCAAATGCCCAAACAATACAACACAAAACTCAACTCAGGATTTCAACACGAAATTGAAACAAAACTAATACTGCGGTTTCTGTCCCTGTAACATTTCCACTTCCAAATCTTCAAAGTACATAGAAAGATTGACATTAGGTTAATACTGACCCGAATTTATATACCAGCCAGAATACAAATACCAATCAGCAGCAATATATTAAAATCATCTTTCAGCAACCTACATAAGCAAATCATTTTTTTAAAATTTTTAATTTTGGTTTTTTGATTGAATATTGTTTTGGACAAATTTGACTTGTGGTATGAATGCATAATCGTACCAATAGCTGAAACTTTGTTTATGAATTACTATTACTAATTAAAAATAAAGCAATCAATTTGTGCTTTGTTGAGGTTGTGAATTATAGAAGTAATTGATGTTCTTGTTTTACAGTGTGATTAATTAAAGTAGATGATATAGCTGAAATATAGCATAAGACTGTAAATCGTTTCAGATTATTCCTGCTATAAGCTTACAATTGTGGCAGCTATATAGTTTCGGATTAAACTAAACAAATTAAACACTCTGGAACAAATAGGATACAAAAGTGCATCTTACCTTGAACCATCTTTTGATTTCTCGTCATAATTTTTTGATTCCTCTGCTTATCCTGTTAATAACGAGTGAAGTGGTGCCATAAGGAAAAGGTAAGAGAAAAAATTTATTAAAGAGGAAAGTTAGAGTAGGGGATGTCTAGGAAGGCTTGTACCTTTTTTTTGTGTTTTTTTTTAGAAAAACTGAACTATTTATATACACAACTTAATACTATTAGATGACACGAAGAATACCCTGTGCTAACAGCTTTCTAACTTATGCTTCTTATAGGATGTGCATATTACATCCCGATTCGAATTGTCATTAGGGCTGAACTCCATACCTCCATGTTCGTGTAATTTTGACGCAAAATTCTTTATGTATTACTATATGGTGTATATATTTAGCGAAAGTATTTTATGTCCGTTCTGACGTAGTTGCAACTGGGAACTGCAATTGCTCCTTGCCGTTCATTCTTGTGTTAAGATGTTCTTTGAAAAGTGTGATTAATTACAAGTGTGTTTATTATAGATACGAGCTTCTAGAGTTTTTAAAATTAGTGCGCGGCTAAAAGTAGTACATATTTTTGTAATTGGGCACTTGAAAACTGGGCGTATGGAGCAGGCTATGTAATTGGGCACAACTTGGGAAATGGTAATTCTATATACAGCCAAGCTGCCAACAGGCACTAAGATAAAACTGTAACCTTATTTATTTTGTTAAATTATGGATTATGAGATGGTTGGTTCCCCTGAAAATGCTATGGAACAATCAATCCTAGGAGAGATTCTATTGCTAGCTTTGGTTAGAGATATAAAATTCAGTGTGACATACTTCGTATATACATCTAATTATAGCACAGAGAGGCTTATTTGGATGATTGCAGTTAACATGTTTTGAGATAGGGGAAGACCCAACACAATCTATGACTGAAGCAAAACACAAAAGGGAAATCTTAATCCCAATTAAAATAAAATTGAAATTGCTAACATAAACTATAACTATTCACTACTAAAAGCTTTTGCTAAACTTTCATAAAACACATAAACAAAACACTCATAAATCACACACGTAACAAATGCTCAAACGAAGATGGAAAAACCTAAACTACAAAGATCTAAATTCTGCAAACGGGGAAGAAATTGAAAAGAAGTAAAGAAAATTTGACAAGTAACCTACACAGATCTCAATGTTGCAGTTAGAGAAGAAAACATGAGAAATCTTTAAACCAACTTGATTTCGTCGGAAGCATGGACATCAAGATATGGCAAGCGCATATTAACTCTGATTTCTAGGGTTTTGAAAGTTTTCAACATTTTTTCCCCCAAATCGTTTTGTTGGGTTATAATAAAATCGCCCTTTGTTCAAAACTAGGCAACTTGAAGAAAAACTTTGCTCTTGATTGATTAAAAGTTGGTGAATGAAATAAGAAAAATCAAACCTAATATTTGGGAATTTAGCATACTCTGTATAACCATTTTTAACAAATCAAATAAAACTTAACAGAAATCAAAATTGCAACTAGTAAAATCAACTTGAAATGAAGTAATAAAAAATGAAGAATAAAAATTGCAAGTAATAAAAATGAGAATAAAATTGCAAGTAATAAAAAATGAAGAATAAAAATTGCAATGAAGAATAAAAACACTGACATGATATTTAAGGTTTGCATGTTGAGAATCAAGTTGAAGCAAACCAAAAACCAAGAAAAGAGAGAAGGGTGGCAGCGTTCAGTGGCTTCGAGCTTCACTGAGGTTGAAGGAGAAGCTGAGTTCGATTACAGCGCCAATGTATGTGAGAGCTCTGAACGCTGTGATGTAGAGAAGGTGGACAGAGGCGGAGCTAGGATTTTGAAAACCGGGGTGCATTTTAGAAAGCTTCAAATTCAATTCAATCGGTAAAAAATACACAACATAACAATTGTTTAATACATTAAGTCTAACATTTTAAATGCCAAATTAAATTATAGTCTTACAATTACAATACTTAAGAAAAAATAAACAATAATTACAAATTCTTCGGGTCTTCATTTTTAGAGAAAGCGGTCGATGATTCGTTGATCGGTAACTTCTAGGACACATCTTTCTCAATAATTCTAGCAACTAAAATCTAACTAGGTACTAAATTCAACTATTCAAGTAATCAACTTATAAAGTTATTCAATTAATTCAATAATTCTAACAACAATCCAATTTAATATTTCAATATTTCAACAACTAAAAAAATATACATTTCAAATTTTCAATTTCAAATTTCAATTAAAGATAAATCATTGAACTAAATTAAGAATATACAATAACACAAATACTATCAACAATCAAAAGTTCAAAACAATAATAATCATTGAACTAAATTAACTTAATTAAAAATTTTGACTCTTCACTCTTGACTCTTCACGTGATATTCTCAATGGCTCAATTATTCAATTTTTGTTTTTTTTTAAATTTTTTTTGTCTGTTTTTCCAAAAAAATAGGGGGTGCACGCCCCCTTGCCCCCCCCCTCCAAAAAATTGACAACTAACCTACAACAGATCTCACTGTTGGCAGTTGAGAAAGAAAACATGAAGAAATCTTTAAAACCAAAACTTGATTTCGTCGAAGCAGGACATCTAGATATGGCAAGCGCATATTAACTCTGATTTCTAGGGTTGGAAAGTTTTCAACATTTTTTTCCCCAAAATTGTCGTTTTGTTGGGTTATAATAAAATCGCTCCCTTGTTCAAAATCTAGGCAACTGAAGAAAAACTTTGCTCTTGATTGATTAAAAAGTTGGTGAATGAAAATAAGAAAAATCAAACCTAATATTTGGGAATTTTAGCATACTCTGTTAACCATTTTAACAAATCAAATAAACTTAACAAGAAATCAAAATTGCAAATAGTAAAATCAACTTGAAATGAAGTAATAAAAAATGAAGAATAAAAATTGCAAGTAATAAAAAATGAAGAATAAAATTGCAAATGAAGAAATAAAAACACCTGACGCTGATAATTAGGGTTTGCATGTTGAGAATCAAGTTTAAGCAAACCAAAACAAGAAAAAGAGAGAAGGGTGGCAGCGTCAGAGCTCTGAGCTTCACGGGAGGTTGAGGAGGAATGAGTTCGCATTACCAGCGGCCAATGTGATGTGAGAGCTCTGAACGTGTGATGTGAGAGAAGGTGGACAGAGGCGGAAGCTAGGATTTTGAAACCGGGGTGCAAATTTAGAAAGCTTCAAATTCATATCAATCGGTAAAAAATACACAACAATAACAATTGTTTAATACATTAATCTACATTTTCAAATGCCAATTAATTATAGTCCTTACAATTACAATACTTAAGAAAAAAACAATAATTACAAAATTCTTCGGGTCTCATTTTTAGAAAGCGGTCGAATATCCGTGATCGTAACTTCTAGGAACACACTTTCTCAATAATTCTAGCAACTAAATCTACTAAGAGTACTAACTTCAACTATTCAATAATCACTTATAAGTTATTCAATTATTCAATAATTCTAACAACAATCCAATTTAATATTTCAATATTTCAACACTAAAAAAATTAACTTTCAAATTTTCAATTTCCTCACAATTTTTCAATAAAGCATAAAAAAATCATTGAACTGAATTAAATATAATAACACAAATACTATCAACAATCAAAAGTTCAAAACAATCATAAACATTGAACTAATACTTAATTAACAATTATTGACTCTTCACTTTGAACTATACTTCACTCTTGACTCTTCACGTGATATTCTTCAATGCTCAATTTATTTCAATTTTTAGTTTTTTTTTTTAAATTTTTTTTTGTCTTTTTTTTCCAAAAAAATAGGGGGTGCACTGCCCCTTGCCCCCCCCTCCCTCCGCCTCTGAAGTGGATGGGAAGCTGGATCTCAGCTGGTAGCTTGGGATGGGAGGCTTGGATGTGGCTTTAGGGGGTTGCAATTGTATTGGGCTTTGGAGTGGGCTGCTGGAATAGATCCGATGAAGTGGAAATTTGCGGGCCAAGTGAAACTGTTCCTACGGTTCATCTATACGTACGCGTTGTTCCTTTTTTATATTGTTCTGATAAGGATAAGGATACATACAATACAATCATTTACGAATAGAATGAAATACAATTTTTATAGGTTAAGTCATGCATCGCGTGCACGTAAAAATGGGAAATTCTACGATATACCCTCTAAAAATGCGTTTTCCACAATATACCTCGTTTTAAAAAGTGTCTATAATATACCCCACATCATGTTTTGTTACCAAAATAACCTCAATGGTTAACTTTAACCAAAGCTATGGTAATTAATAAAAAAAATTAAAAAAACCAAAAAATAAAAAAAAATAAAAACCCACCAATAACCACCATTTGTCCATCCCCCAGCCCAGCATCCACCGCCACCTCACAACCTATAAAAACGACCACCTCGGACCTCACAACCCTCAATTGCACTACCCAGCTCTCGCAACCCCACTGCACCACCCCAGCCCTCGCAACACCCAATCAAAATCTGGGTCCAACAACCACCATACCCATTCAGAATTCGAACAAAACCCAAATCGAGCACTCAATTCCAAGTTAATTTTCGAGTAAACCCAATCAGAATTTCGAAGAGAGAGGGGCAACAAGTGGCCGCAGTTCGTCGGGAAGCGAGCAGCACAATTGCGGGGGAAGAGATAAGAGATGCGGTGGTGATGGTGATGTGTGGTGCGCGGCGGTGTGGACAGTGAGGGAGAAGATGAGAGGGCAGCGCAGCGAAGGTGGGTCGCAAGTCGGCGTTGATGGTGATTGGACGGTGGTGCTGGCTTTGTTTTGGGGCGGCATGAATGGTGGTGATGGGTTGATGATGGGATGTGGTGATTTTGGGAGGATGGGGTTGAATCGTGGGTTTTCTTGTTTTTTTTTTATTTTTTGCTTTTATTTTTTATTTTATTATTAAGTTAATCATATGGTTAAGTTTTAGATTTAGTATTAAGGTATTTTTGTACAAAACATGGATGTTGGAGTTATTATGGACACTTTTTTAAACGAGGGTTTGTGGAAAAGTGTGTTTTAGAGGGTATATCGTAGAATTTCCCAAACTAGTAAGTTATAACGAATCAAAGAGGGCGCGCTGTGAAGCGAAGTTTAAGCCATTCTTAAGTTCGTGACCGTTAGAGCGACGCTATAATCTGTCGAAAAAAATGTCAATAACGACGGAACTTCCTTTCGCGGCCTTCCTTTCTTCTCGAAGACCTTCCCTCATCATACACTGTATGATTCTACTTTTTCTTCATCATTTGTTCAACTTTCGATTTTCACGTTCTTTGATACTTAATTAAATCGATGGTGTTGCAGGAATTAGGCTTGATTCGTTGACGAAAGAGGATGAAAAACACACTTCTTGTTTCGCTTTCTCAGGTTGAGCTCTCATCATAGTCTCACATTCACTTTCTAATAATTTCAAATTTTGTTTTGCAGCAGTAATAACCCTAATTCAGTTTTAATTTCCAGATTTTTAACACCTATTCGGCTTGCACGGATGAACTTCAGCAAATTAGTGACAGACGAAGTGTTGCTGTCGACTTCGAACAGCGACGATGATGATGAAATTTGATACAAAGTTGTTGTAAAATTGGTATATCTTTTCACTGCCACTTTACAACTTTATTCCTCCTATGATTTGAGTAGAATGATTCCTTATTCTGCCAAGAATTTTTGATATTCCATTTATTTGCTCACAGTCGTAAAAAGTATCTTTGTGAAATCGTAAAAAATAATCTCATATTGACATTGTTTATAATCGTGAAACTAATAGCAAAATTTTAATTAAATCCAATTTCTAAGTAATTGTTTCATGGATCAATGTGATGTTGGATTTTCGGTGTTGCGTCTGAAATGATGGGGACGACCGGACCTGCATCATTGAGAGGTGGGAGAAATCAGTTACCATACAGTAGGATACTAGGATATAATGCAAGTAGTTGGTAGTTTAATGGAAAATGATGCAAGTACTTTGGAGTTGTATGTTTTTGTCAGAAATTAATAATTGTATCAGGATCGAATCAGATAATGAGTGAATTGTATTAGCAAAGGAGAAGTGAGAGATAACAATCAAGAGATCATTTTATTGTCCGAATTAAAGTAAAATGTACAATCCAAGTTCTACTTCTAAGAAGCACAAAGTGGTCTTTAAATAGGGAGCTAACTGACTAAGAGAGCACCTAACATACAGTGACTTAGTTACTAATGACTACAACAGAGAGTCAGCAGCTTTGTGGCAGTTGACTTTAGGGTGTCCAGCAGTAGTTCTAATGATATAATCATTTGACAAATCATAAATTTTGAAATATATGGTCGGGCAAGTGATGACTTATATTGATATTGATGATGTTATTGCGACCACATGTGATTTTTAGTACCTCTTGGATGTTGGTATCATGTTTCAGCTGCAATCTAATAAATATGATTGCTCTGTTAAGACATTTTTTATGCAAGTATAARGTTGTAAACTTGTAATTTACTTGTTTACAGGTTTTATTAACGAATACCAAGAGTCAATATGTCCGTCATTCAGTGGGAAACATATGTTTAGCCATCTCAGAGTTTCTTCTAGCCTATGTATGTTTTCTTTATTACATGCCGTAGTTTAGCCTACCATTCATCTATTACTGTTATGGTATTTATTGGCWGGTAGTTTTTTTTAAATTATTATTTTATTTTTTTTACAGGGAAGAAGCTGGGATAAATATGTACAGTCCTTGTGTGCGTGCTTTGAGTTTATGATATGCAATATCCTTCAACATTTGCCTCAATCTTTGATGAATGAGTCACACAAGCCTGTTGTTTCAGCTTTGATTGTTGCTTTGAATTGTTCAAGTTGGCATGGTATAGCTGAAATTTCACGAATCTTACGAGGGTTCGTAAAATTTTTGAAGGGTAAAGATGTTGCTGAACTTGTGGGGGTATTGTTGAGTTGTTTGAATGCATGTCTAACGAATGTTCCTTGGGATTTGCTTAAAAGCATTTACAATGACAGCATTACAGAGGTTGGAGGTTCTAGGGAGGCAGAAGCAAAATTCCCAGAAGCAAAGTTCCTGTTCCTGGGGAATTTTGTCCAGCTACTCTGCTCTACAGTTGATCTAATTGGGTTTGCTGAAGGAGATTCTTCTCACTGTGAATCTGCTTTTCTTCTTGAGGCGTGTGACCTTGTTCCTAGATATCTTGATTGGTGTCATTCTGAAGATTGTAGTCATATCCTTCCATATTTTCGGCACAAAATTTTGGTATGGATTCATGTGATCTCTTCCCTCATAAAACTTGCTCGCTCATAAATTCTCTGGGATGTGGATTTAAAAGGAAGTATAAACTATAGAGTGTACAACAAATCTCTTGATTTTGTCAAATTTTTCTTAAAAATTTATCATTTTCTTTTGTTCTTGATGTAGTCTAAGTCAAACTATTCATTTTGTTCGGTTGTTTGAGCCTTTGAGGAGTTTAGATGTTGCCAACATTAATTGACTTATTCCCTACTGAGGTTTCTATGGTGTCCTGACCTATGGGGATATTATTTGCAAGGTTTTTGGTTTAGTTTCATTGTGAGTAGCTTGTTATGTGGTTTGTTTTGTGACTTTTGTCAGGTTGTTATTTCATTTTTGTCTKTTTATGTAGTGCGTACTCTTTCACATAATATTGCTTTCCAATTATWCCTATATCGCTTACTTTTATTGCTCCTTGTTCTGTACAGATGCTGATGATAAAACTCAGCTTTCAAATGCAGCTTGGTTGTTCAGTTCTTACTCAATGGTTGCAACTCCTTCAAAAATACTATCAAGATTTTCTCTCAGGACCCATTGCTCAGCTTCAGTGTGGTCAGGATGATTCTTTGGAAGATTCTCCATTTTTGTTGGCTCTCAATGATGAGGAAGTRTSTCATCTGTCTTCARGCCATCTACAAAGGAAGGCTGTTTTCTTTTTCCTCAGATGTTCTCTGAGCTTGATTAACCTCAGAAAAACAGCCGACTTAAAATGTACTTGTATGAGATCAAACTCGTTGCTTGAATCTGACTTGAACACTGAGCGTGATTGTTCTGCTGAAAAGAAGGGGCTTCTTGAGTTTTATGAGTGGTTACGAGGCCATGTTCCTTCTATCATGTTTTCTGAAAGTGAAATTAATCTGGATATTTGCATCAACTTTGTATATCCTTCATCAAACTTTATATGCAAGAGGTTTATTCTCCTTTTTCTAGGAATGCATTTTAAGGCTAATTGTGTGTTCATTACTACTCTAAGTAGCAGATTTGATCCATTGTTCATCTTTGATTCTTGGTTTGCTTTCTTGGCCTTCCTTAGTATCGTTGTTGATCCAACATATTCTAACCTTTTTTGCTGCATCCCCATTCCCTGTTATTTTGGTAGTAGTGTTTTCATATTAGAGGTTAGCTGTCTATTTTTTATTATTTTTGGTACGAATGTATGATTGTATCTGCCTCCATGACACACACTAGCTATTAAAGGCTAGAGGAGCTAGAATAGATTCAATAATCCTATTTTGATCTAATTATAAACAAAAACAGATCAGCACTCTCATATGCCGATTCTAGTGAAATGTAGTGATGAAATCTGCTTTCTAGTTGCTTATTCTGCGTTCTTTGTTGTAATGTAGGATGATGTTTATTTGAAGTACTCTTGCTGTTGTTCACCATACTTCATGGGCTGAAAGACTGTAAGTGTATAGCATTTAATAATATGTGGCTATAGTTTGCACCCAGTAGCAGTGTTTTCCAGAACTAATTACATATGCTTGTGTTTGTGTTGTGTATAGGTTTTTGAAACAGGAAAGAGCTTGTCATGCCACGAGGAGGACATTCTTTTTCACGTGTCAAACCTTTTTAACCCATGCTTCTGTTTCATGTATTCCTTGCTGAAGTAAGTATTTATATTCAAACTGTGAGAACATATCAGATTGGAAACCCAGTAAATTTTTTGTTCTTTTTCCCCTTCTAATTGTTAAATGGGGTTCTTAATGTTGATAGAAGGAGCAATGACTTATCCTTGCAGTTGAATGTGCTCTGAACATATGTCTTTCTTTCTTATTGCAGTTACAATATGATCATCAACTACTTCTTTGATTATTATATCAAAAGATGTAGGAAGAAAATGTGCCGAATATCTGTTAAAGTAAGATTTTGAAGTTCACCTCATTTTACAGAATTACCGGTAGTACATTGAGTATATATTTGCGATGATAGATTGTAAGAGTATTATTTTATATTGCAGTTGGAGCCTGTACTAATGTAATCAAATTGTAGTCTTTAATCATGTAGTCTGTACTCTGTAATAAATCATACACTTGTTACAATAATTTGGTTTGTTCATGATATGTTTTGAAGTGAATAGTTGGATAGACTGTGTATCGATATTTATAGAAGTTGATGTTTGTCTTTTAATGATGAAATTCTTTAACCAGTGCTTCGCATTGTCTGGTGATTCATGGAATCATTTGTGGATACTCTGTGGGATAAATGCTGCTTGCCAAAGTGGATTTCAAAGAAGGTCAAAAGAAGAAGGCATCTCTTAGTGATTTTTTGAGGAGCAGGTAGATATCCTGAGTGCAAGCTGGGAGCAACTGTTTCGGAGCTAAATGCCTACAATTGAGATGCAAAAGTGTGCTTGCTTTCTCTTAAAGATGCGCTGAGAAAGCTTCATAGGAGGAAGTTGTTCAATATAATCCAGAAGTTTTATAAGACGGTATGTTTGCTTAGTACTTCACTCCATATAACTGCTGGAAAATTTCAAGCTGCTGTTATAAACTACTCCTGTTTCTCCCAGCCTTATCCCTCAAGACAGCATCATCACAAGTCAATGGCGTGTTGAGTTATTGTTCATTTAGGTGTATGCTTTAACATTGACTTGAAAAAAACTTTTCTGTTGTGTCAATGTGAACAATATGTAGGAATATATGTTGTTTCTTTTATCAATGTGTGTATTACTGTGTAAATGTTGATCCCTTCTGTTTGACCTCTTATAGCTCTGAATGAATACTGAAGATTCTTGTTTGTTACTTTTCTTTACTGCAGTTTAAGTAGGTTTGAGGCACTCTGTGATCAACTTATCTAGACTCTAGTACTCTGTAGACATAGAATAAGTGCATGGGAATGTTGAAGTTTTTCTTGATGTAAAATGTCATATTTTAAGTTGCAAGAAGGATTTGATGTTCTGCAAATATATGGTGGAAGAAGTGCATTGTGGAAGGTTCATCTGTCTCGCTATATTTTGTCACTTTAATCCTTTTGTTTGCTGTTGCTGATTACCATGGGTTTCTGATGACATGTATCATAAAGGACATGAGCAAATTTTATCAGTTCCAGTTCAGTTTAGATCTTGTCCTAGCTGAAGACAAGTATTCATGTTTCATCATTTGGAGTGAGCTGTGATATGCCAATTATGTAAGTGAAATATATAGTGCTGAATCTACTGACATTTTGCTCTCTAGTATTCCATATTTCGATTAAAGCCATTGTGCTGAAATTGTTGCTCAAGCAGGTATAAATTGCACCTAATAAGATTTAAAGGTAAACCTAGGACTGGCGACAGATAATTAAATATGGTCTCTTCTGTAGTTCATATCTATTCCCTACATGCGTTGGATGGGAGGATAGTATTGCTGTAAGTCATGTATGTAATGGTTTAATAGAGGTGTGTAAAATTTTGATTTTTCTTAACTGCAGTGTCGTCTTCTTGTTACTGTAAAGTGTAAAGTACTCTTGATTTATTCCCTTGATGCAACTAGATGGTGACTTTCTGTATGCTTATCCTGTCAATATGCTTTTAATCTTATAGGCAATTAACCCTCATTTATTAACACAAATATTGAACTGATTATAATTAGAATTATTTGTAGTATTTGTTGGGATTATGCCTCTAGAACCCTTGATGCTCTAAGGTAAGGTCATGTGGATACACTACCGAGCTTGGCCAAAAATGTATAGTATAAATTTTCCTTTTCTACTTGAGATACTTGCCGATGTGTTCTCTGTATCATCAGCATCAGGAATTTCGGTGTCAGACTTTTGGATCTGAGCGCTTGTTCGAGTTTAAGCCACATAAATGCTACCAATGTTGTTTGACATGAGCATTGAAATTACTATGTGTCTATGTAATGAGAATATTCTTTCAGCAAGTATCCTGCATTTTATGTAGCCGGGAATACTATTGAAGTACTCTGAATAAAGTACCACTCACACAGAAGTTGATATGARGTGCTAACTTGTAGTCTTATGATGTTCAACGATCTGTATTTCATTGTAATTCTATATTTAATTTCTTGCTAAATTTAAATGAAAATTCATCCAACACAGTATAATGTACTTCGTAGTACAAGCAGGATCACATTTCCTAAACTTTTATATAAACTAATCATGTCCTTACTTTCTGTAGTGTACTCCTGAACTTATTTGTCTCATTGTTTTTTAGGTAAAATTATATTAGTTACTTTGTATCTCTGGTGGATTCAGGAGAGAAAAGAAATGCACTAATGCAGTAAATGTGTTGCAGTGTTGTGTTCGAGCAGCATTTTCATGGTCTGACGCAAGCAAACTTCAATCATGTAAAGCTATATATCACATGTAAGAATCTAGCATAATGTTAATGTTTATCTAATTTATTTCATATTTTCTAGCTCTTATTTGAAATTCATTTTGTATTTCAATTTATATTCATATGGAGTATATCTTTAAATTGCCAACTTAAATAATTGTTGGTGCTTGGTGTCAGCCTGTCAGTCTCAAGGCTGAAGGGCCATGAGGAACTCCAACTGAAAATTTCTGCGGGAAGGTCTTCTTGTCAAGGGCAAAGTTCATTCAGTCATACATCCATTCTGTATCATACCAGGGTGACCTTTTCATCATTGAACAACAATGCGTTTAAGTCCAGCAAAAAGGTGTGCCACTCGCCAAAGGTATGAAGGTCTTTAATTGTCTCCATGCTGATGACCAAGGCTAGTACATTTACTTGMCTAMTGCCGTCACCCTRGCTTTCTTTAGCAAGGTTTAGCGCATGTTACCAACACYTGCTCTTAAGAACTAAGTGTTTCCTTGTGAAGCTTCCTTCTCTAGGAGAAATTGTCACCTCCCCTTTGATGGTTTAAGACTGAATTCTCTATTGTGCCACTATATAAATTGCTTGCATGTTCTTAGAAGATTATATCAAAGGTGACCATTAAGGTTTGTTTCTGTTGTGAGACATATATGACTTTTTATAGAAATTGAACAATAAGAAAATTCAGGAATTGCTAAGTTTAATTGAT